>JASAMV010006328.1:0-54198 GCA_030248065.1 Rhynchonema sp. JSB1_4
TTACAACAGCTTCTGAATAGCTTACCATAGCAACTTTCAATCGCTCAAAGCATTGCTTCAGCATAAGGGTGCAAAACATCCAAAAATCGGCCATATTTTTCGAGAACACAAGTTTGTACAATGTTAAGGCCACGCTTAGAGCTGCGGAAATAACAATGCAGTGAGTGAAATGAGCATCGTCGAAAGTACCAGAAAATAAGGTTTTTAAATTTTTAACTCATGGCTAGCTCAGTGACAGGCCTAAAAATCCATTAAATTGCCGCTAAATTAGGTGGTTACATTCATCGCCAAGAATGTGACACATAAAGGCCACAGATTGTATCGGATTCGAAACAAAAAAATGAGAGAAACGTTTGGTTTAACAACCTATAAAGGTCAAAAGACCCCAAGGTCTACAGATCTCTCGGGGCAGTCATCCTAACCTGAATATGATATTCAGCTATAAATGCTTATTGTTAACAGCTATTGTAAATGTGATAGCACCAAACAATGTATCTCGGGATTAGCTTTCGAATGATATATAACAAGCCCCAATAAATTCTTACGCTTAAGGGCAGAGGTTAAAAAATTGCTTTTTTTACGATTCTGGAATGAACCGTCACGTCACCGTGTGCGATTTCGGAATTTCGACCGTTTCTTGTCCATAGTAAGAGATAGTATGGACATGTTATACATCATTCGATAGCTACGTTGAAGCTACATCGTTTGATGCTATCAAATGTGCAATAATCTTTAACAGTAACGACTTATAGCCAAATATCTTATTCTGGCTGGCGTGGCTGCAGCAGCCGGACCATGGGGGTTGAAGTCTTGAAACTGGTCTAGATTGTTGGATTGTGCGTTTATCTGACTTTCTCGTTTCCAATGCAATGCAATACGTGGCTTATTTACATCACATTTCCGTCAATGAATGCCACTATGCAGTTTAGTGGCAATTTTTAGGTCTTTTTCGGCCTGTCACGCCGCTATCTAAGTGTTTCCAAATTTAAAAACCTTATTTTCTGGTACTTTCGAAAATGCTCTATTTTTCTATTGCATTTTCATTTCTGCAACACAAAGCGCAGCCTCAAAATTTAGAGACAAACTTGTGTTTTCGAAAAATGCGGCCGATTTTTGGAACATTTCGCACCCTCACCGAGTGAAGCAATGCTTTGAGCGACTGAAGTTCTCATGATAAGTTATCCAGAAGCTGTTGTAATCCTATCCACGTGTTACTTGACTTTCAACTTATTTGGGGTTTCTGCACCGGTCGTTTCAAGTAGCGAAAAAATTCACTTTTTTCTGGAACGAAAAGTCGCTCTACCAAGAGATAGCGATTATCTGAGGAGCCTAATATTTGTGCGTGACATATGCTGCCACAGTGCTTTCCAACGATGTATAACACTGCGCTCTGCTGCCCTTCCTTCGGTTGTGTCCCGAGCCCTTTAATGCGGCTCGGTTGCTCAGAGCGATTAAAAAATGTTCATGAAGTTCATCAAAGCCGTGTATATTTTAATAGGTTACGTCTTGTTGAGTCCTGTGAACCGAGCTTAGCTGGTTGGCACTGAAACATCCGGTTTGCCTGTATTGACAAAATGTTTTCCTCGCCGGGTTTTTGTGGCTATTTCCACAATTTTTCCCACGAAACTTCAATTGTTTCATTGTATATGTCGTACAAGGCTGCTACATTGAGCGTGTTTGAAAATTATCTGATGATATTTTGCGAAAATCTCAATCGGTTTGCACAATTTGTTCGTTATTCTTCTGTGATTTTTTCACGTGTTTGCAACGAGGCAAATTTTCACGAAGTTCGTTTCATTTTTTTGCACATTGGAATTTCATGAATCCACAGTCGCTGATTGTAAATGTTTATTTGTTCGTGCTAATACGATTTAGTTTTGTTACGTTGATGTTGCCATAATATACATTTCAACATGTAGTTAGTGCGGGTGTGTTCAAGGTGTTCACGATAAAAAGCTCAAAAGCAACTGATGATAAATGGTAGAATCACTGCAATCAGATGGTAAAACAGTCGGTCTAAAGTTGACGAAAACAGCTGAAACGGCACACGACAGCCACGAGTGGAATTGTAGAATTGACAATAAATACACAAGTAAGCGCAGTGAAATAAAAATACTAAATAAAAAACGATATTTGATGGGGCTTTCGAATTTCGAGAGACAAAGCGCTTAAAACGATAAATAAGTTTCACTTGCAGGGAATCGGCGATGGGCGGACAACTGCCATCATGTAAACTAAAACAGCACAATGAAGCAGTGGTTTTCACCCGTTTCTCTGTGCCAGTTCCCAAGAAGTGCCATAAGAGAAACCAATCACAACGCGTTTACCGGACAATTTCGCAATAAAGTAATCATTAACTTACGTATCACCATCACCATATGGGCACCATTTGTGACAAAAGTCGTAATTTCGTCAATCGCATTATGAAAATTTCGCAGTTATTGCTCACAAAGTTTTACCGAAACCCTTGCATCTATTCTGCTGGGACTAAGATGTGCAAGAACTGAAATTCCAGAGTTACCAGAAAGCAGATTTTATACTCATTTTTTCAAAGCCAAACCTGACACTTGAAATCGATCAAAAATAATGCTCAATCAAACGAGATGAGATTAGCAACTGCTGGCTCCGATGTTTCTGGTTGAGGAGCCTGTGGTTGTTGTTGCTGTGGCACCGGCGCATATTGTTGAGGTGCTGGAAAAACTATATCTTCATTTGTTGCAAACCATGAACCCGTGACATGAAACAAATTGAACACAAGACATACCGTATTGCTGTTGTTGCGGTTGTGGCTGTTGTTGTGGTGGTGCAAACTGCTGTGGTTGTTGGGCCGGCTGAGTTTGGTACATTTGTTGTTGGGGTTGTGACGGTGGGGCACCTGGACAAAACTCGGTCAGTACGACTTAGACAACCAGGTACAACACAAAACAATCACCTTGTTGTGGGTACGCATGATGGACGGGTTGCTGCTGTGTCTGATGCATGTGATGCTGCGGGTTGGCATACTGTGCTTGTGGTTGTTGAGGGGCGCACTGCGGTGCGGGTGCTACGTATTGTTGTTGTTGTTGGGGCAGTGCTTGTGTCATGCGCTGCAAGAAAAATTTTTTTTGGAGTCATGAGAGGCCATCTGGTGCACTGACACTGCGATGACCTGGGGGAACCGCCCGTCTGTGGAAAAGGGCGAAACGGACAGACTTGCATTACATCATCACCATATCAGGCTGCAGAACAGATGGCATAGGAGTAGATAAAATGATATACGGAACTCAAAATCCTTCCTGAACGCACCTGCATGTCATAAGGTTGCTGCACGGAGGCCTGTTGATAGTGGGGATGTTGCTGATGGGGATGACCGGGCAAACTGGGGGCACCTGACTGTTGCGGCATTTGTGGTGGCATCGGGATACCTGGACAATAAGGCACTGTGCCAACCGCCAAGATGCATGATAATGTTTATTTTTACTCGAATTTCCCTTACCCAGCTGTTGCGGTGGATACGGCTGTTGTGGCGGCACCTGATGTGCTGTAGCATGCACAACACCGGGTTGTTGTTGCGTGCTGTAGGCCATTTGTTTGCGCATCTGCAGTTCGGCCTGTTGCTGTTGGAAACGCTGCAACGCCGCCAGACGCTGCTGCTCGAGCATTTCCTGGAATTAGAAGCACAAACACCTTGATATTCAGGCACAGATAAGCATTTCATCAGGAATAACCAAATATCCACTAAAAATAGCCACAACCGACGTGTTTCTTAATTCTCATCGTGTCCAACTTGAGCTGCATCTGGTACTGTCTGCGCTGTTGTTCCTCCAACAGCCGCTGTTGTCTCTGTCGCTCGTGCTCGTCCCGCAGCGCGTTCAACGCCTCTCTGGCCTCTTGAATGTGCGTCACACGATCTTGCAACGATTCGTAGTAGGCTGCAAAATTGTGCTTGAAAATAGAAAAAAGAATTTTAATGACTGATAAAGAATTTTAATGACTGATAAAAGTAACGAAACCAACCCCGTTTCTCATCCAGTGCCTCCATTCGCTTCAAGAGATCAGCATGCGTGTTGGTCAGTTGAATGAACAGCGACTGAATCGATGAATCTATGACGATCGAACGACCGCGTGCCTGATCGCTGCGAATGCGGTTGACGAAATTCTCGATCTGCAAAGTTTAATAAATGCACAATATTGGTAACAATCACACAAATCGTCATCGCTTTCCCAACGCTGTCATAATCACAAACCTGTTGCTTCATCGTTTTCGCGATATGTTCAGTGTCGTCGACTCCATTCTGAGTTTTTATGATTTGTTTCAAATCAGGGGAAAAATTGCTTTTACCTTCAGAAGCGTGCTTACCTGTAACAAAGTATTCACTTCGGTGGTATTATTGGCCTCAATCGGGGTCGACGTGACCACCACATTGTTAGGTGAAACATCATCGTTTGCGTCACTCACTGACGGAGGTGGTGCAGAAGGGGTTGGGGACTGACGAAGGATGCCCTGTTAATCAAGCGATCGTTATATTTAGACATTTGATGTCAGTTTCCGGTATGTTCCTTGCGTTTAGTATCAACCTGTTTCTGTTCGCGATGTCGCTGATCCCAATAATCTCGATTCAGATAGCGCGCCAGCTCGGGATCCGACGTTGATTCTTCTGGAACAAAATTAAAACGATACAAAATCGACCAGTAAAATCCACGTAATTTACAAATGCTCAGTGGTTATCGCCAACCAATGGGCTTGGTGTGCTCGTGCACAGCAGTAGCGGCAGCAGTTGTGCTCTTGCTTTTCGTGCTGTCCATCGCGCCCTTGTACGACAACACAGACTTGGCAGTGTCATTCTCCTGTGTGCCGTTCACTACCGGCGCACTGCCGTCATCCGGACCGTTGTACAGATTGTAGAGCAACAACTGCAAGTGAGGTTAGAGGTCGGGCGGGGGGGGTCGGGGTATCCGGCTGCCGACATCTGAGAAAAAGGCCGACACCCCACAGTTCTAAAAATACCAGACATCTAGTATTTTAACCAAAAACAGGCAAAATTTTGATCATTTGCATTAATTATGCGATTTTTAGCCCAA
This sequence comes from Rhynchonema sp. JSB1_4, assembly GCA_030248065.1. Lineage (NCBI taxonomy): Eukaryota > Metazoa > Nematoda > Chromadorea > Monhysterida > Xyalidae > Rhynchonema > Rhynchonema sp. JSB1_4. The sequence goes on from JASAMV010006328.1 coordinate 5,062, forward strand.
TTTACTGAATTCAAGGGTCCTTAAAGCGGGAAACCGTGTATCTCATGCTTGCTTTTTTACTACGCAGTTAGACTGTTTATGTCCAACGGTCACAAAAACAACGATCAAACGAGATAAACCACGTTAAAACTGTCAGAATTTATCTTTGAAAAGTTGCTTTCAGGAACAAACGCGAGCTTGTGCCGACTTACGCTCACCCTTTTGATCATGAAAGGCAGTGAGACTGAGACAAGAACCAGCTCGCCGACAGATGAAACCTTTGTGAAACATTTCACACGTGGCTGTTGGTTGACGAACTGGTTGGATTCCCTACCAAATGTTCTGCCGTTGCCTGATCAAAAGGGGGAGCGTAAGTCGGCACAAGCCCGAGTTTGTTCCCGAAAGCAAATTTTTAAAAATTAATTCTCACAATTTAAACGCATTTCATTTTGTTTGAACGATGTTTTTGTGATCACTCATCGTATATAGTCACATTTTATTGCGAAAGGCCGGATTCTGAGAGCATGCGATATCCGGTTGCCCGGTTTAAACGAAATAAACACCAAAATGTCGAAAACATTTCGCGCCTTTGGGAACGTTTGATCAGAAGAAAATTTTTCCACAAATTATTCTCTGAGCAAAGCCGATACTTTGAACTGTGTGTCGGGTAATGTAAATTTTAAATGTAAAGTCAACAAACAACTTACAGAAATTGCAGAGCTTTTATGTGGGGCACACTACCGAAGATTTCCAAAGCTGATACACAGCGCATGTTTGACAATAAAAACAGATCAACTAGCATATACCTGACGTTGACGTTCCTTTTCCTCCTCTTCCGACTGACTTATTGCCATCGCAAGCTGCAGCTCTTCCTCCTCGCGGGCGGCGGCTTCTTTCGCTTTCTGAAATGTCTTCTATTTCGGGAAATAATAAAAAAAATAAAAAAACGAAATAATGAGCACATTCCTGTTGTTGCTGCGCATCACCACTTTGCTGTCCGGCCTGAGCGGCTGCTTCCAGTTTCTGAATGACTTTCTTCGCTTCGGCCTCACTTGCTTTTTTCGAATACTTGTCGTAGCACGACTCGCATACCCGCACCTGAAACAATCAAGAATAGTTCCACGTTAATTTGGCATCAAAAATTTTTAGTGGTGCCTGGATCAGGAAGCGACGCATTTGCCACCAAAACACGATTTTGTTTGCTTTTCTGCCCAGCTCACCTCGCGTTCAATGCCTATGTGTGGCAACACCATATATTTTGAACTGCATTTATCACAGAATATTTGACCACACGCGCGACAGTGATGCTTTCTCGTCAGTAGACCTGGAAACGTTTCTGTTCAATGGCCACAATGACACTAAATGAAGTCAGAAACAACAGGTGAAACATTAACCAAATGCGACACGACATCGAAAACAATTCGTGCTCTCGACCCATTCTGGCGCTGATTGTCCGGCAAACATTGCCTCGCTCTCACGAAGTTGAGGAAATTCAAAGCCTAAAAACCAAGTGTTAACATGGTAATGCGCTGAGCAGTTTGCATTGTTAAAAAAACTGGCAAAATTTGCACTCACCTTCCAGCTTCATCAAATTGTGAGTGTCACAGACAATTTTGAACTCTGTTTGATTGCGGAACGCGTGCGACCAGCACTGCACCAATTCCAACACTTTCTCTTTCACTTTATCTGCCTTGGCGTCATGTGCCAAATGCTTCAAGTCTTCCATGCAATCTTTTTTCGCAATTTCTCTGTGAACCTGAAAAGATACGCATGGACGTAAAGCAAATTACGAGCACAGCACAAGTGCAGTCGCTGCGATAAATACTGCAAGCACACAAAAACTAACTTTTTCACCACAATTTTTCACAGCCGCTTCCAAAACCAACAACGCGTGGTGTGCGACGTGTGGATTTTCATTGTGGTAACGCTTTCGAATCGACTCCAATGCAACATTGGCGCTGCAAAAAGCAACCAGTATTCATTGGATAAATTACGAAACTTTTGTCGAATTCAAATACGGATTATTCAAACGAACGACAACGACGTGCGTATACATATGTCTGAATATTTGTATTTATGAACAGGAAAATACAGTTGAAAACATTGTAAAGTTCAGAATATAGTCTTCGAGACAAAACAGGTCAAGCTTCAGCCTGCGTTCAGAGCTTGTCTTGGAGCGGGCGCGACGTCACCTCTTTGCGGTGCTCGCTGGCAACGCCGATGCCGCCACGTTTGAGGGCGTCGCCGGCCAAGGACGTCAACCAAGATTTCCCCAACCAGTGGAGCAATGTGCAAGCCGGAACCCCGAGTGGCACCATGTTGGACTTAACATAAAAACCCGTTTTTCGGAAAACAGTCGTCTGTTCAAATGGGGGCACATTTGGGAAAAGCGTGGTCCAAAATTGCTTCGTGAGGGAAAGTCATGCCTGCATGAGTCGACCAAAACACATGAAAAATGGTGTTTTGCACCATTTGAGAAACTGAACTCGCGGACTTTCGAACTTTTTTTGGAAAAATTTCCGATATTTTTCCAGTGATGGGAAGAATATCCGTTTGTTATTTTGGAATGCGAAAAAAAGTTTTTTTTCGTTTTCTCAGGAAAATAATGTTTTTGATCTGCAACTGCAAGGCAATGTGGGAAGGGGCGACGGACCTCCGAGCGGCTGGCCACCGCGGAAAAGACGCACTGCGGACACAAGATGGACAATCTAACAGACCGCTTTCGGATTTCTTTCCGCACCGTCCGGTATTGCACCGTTCTACATTGTGGTGTTCATTCCTGACCCTGTATTGCATTTATTATCGTGCCCGTAAATTCACACCCGGCCTGGTCTTGTAATTATTGTTCTTCCCCTTGCCCTTCTTCTGTTATGTACTATTGAGTTGGTGGGGCGGACGCGTCAGGCTTAAGGGAATGAGTGGTCAGGATTGTGATTGGGCTGGCTGACGCTTGAGGCCTATTGTTCCCGACTGGACAGGATCGGACGCCTAAACACAAGCTAAAAAATAAAGCCTGAACTATTTTTGGACCAATGTATAATCAAGTACCGTAAAAACCTAAATAGAAGGGGGGCTCTATTAATTCACTGACCCCATTTTGGGGGGCTCTATTCCGGGGGGCCTCTATTAATTCACTGACCCGAACCTGAAAAATTGTTCCCAGAAATACCCCCCAAAAACCCCTAAAAATTGGATTGAAAGGATGTTTTTTCGCTTGTAATCGCATTTATTCGTGTCTATTCGTCAATTAGAGGCATATATGTGCTCTTCTGAACGAACAATAAACGTGCATAAATGCACCACCATCAGGCCTTAATACACTACTGTATAGGGGATGTTACTTAGGGGGGCTCTATTCCGGGGGGGGGCTCTATTAATTCACTGACCCCTTTTTGGGGGGGGGGCTGTATTACGGGGGGGCTCTATTCCGGGGGGGGGGCTGTATTTAGGTTTTTACGGTAGGTACTGCCGGTTCACGTACCCGATGTCGCCAGATCGAATCGAATCCACACAATCCATGATCGCCAGCCAATTTGGTTCCAGAAGTGTTGGCTCGGTGGCCCGTTCTAACATGTGAAAAATCTTCAGGTTTCCAAATGAAATGCCACATTTCCTTTGATAAAGGCAGTCTACGGGAGGTTGTCACTCAGCCCCCGAATACCGTAACCCACCGTAATTTTGATCTGCAAGGATCGTGTCGAGACCATTTGGTTTTTTATCTATGTTTTGCGTGTTAGCGCCAACACCAACCAACAATTCCAAGTTTTGGTGATCGACGCGCACGATGACAATTTCCAGCTTGCTGCCAGCTGCCGCTAATACACGTGTCGATAAGCAGCGATCAGCATGGGCCTCGCAACGATCTCGCTTGCGGTGGGTTACGGTATTCGGGGGCTGAGTGACAACAGTGGTGTAGCTACCCAGGCGGGGCGGCAACCTACCTACTGTAGCAGCCGAGCTAGGGGGGGGGTCGTACCAGTGTAGTTCCTGGTCCGGCGCGGCGGTTAGTGTACCTACCCCTTTTTTCCGTGCGGCGGTTAGTGTACCTCCCGGGGGGGGGCCGGGGGGGGGGAAGACCCAAATTCAGGAAAAAGTCACTTTTTGAGGTAGAAAATTTGACCGATTTTTTGCCCTTTTTGGAAAAAATTCTCCATAAAAAGGGTATTTTGGCGACTTTTGACAACATTGACCTAAAAATTACCCATTTTAGGCCTAAAAATGCCCATTTTAGGCCTAAAATTGCTTATTTTAGGCAAAAATTGAGGCGGTTAGTGTACCTGGCGCGGCGGTTAGTGTACTAGTGTACCTTGGTCGCGGCGGTTAGTGTACCTTAGGGGGGGGGGGGGCACCCCCCCCCTCCCCCCCCCCCAGGAACTACACTGGGTCGTACCACTTGGGGGGGGTCATCTGGAAACCGAAATTTTTTATGTCTAAATACTGAAGAAAATGTGGCCTAAAACACTAATTTAGCAGCGCGCGATTTTTCGCCTATTTGCAGACAAATATGCTAATTTTATGCAATTTTAAGCCAAAAATGAATGTTTTGGGTGAAAAGTTAGGTGGGGCGGCAACCTACCTACTGTACCAGGGGAGGGGCGGCAACCTACCTACTGTACCAGGCGAGGGGCGGCAACCTACCTACTGTACCTTGGGGGGGGGACCCCCCCCACCCCCCCCCCCACCCCCCCAGCCACACCATTGAGTTACAACCTCCCGTAGACTGCCTTTACAAGGGGACTCTATTTTTCACTCGGTCATTTTCAAGAAATCCATTATCACTATTCGTCTCAGAGGAGCTGTATTTCAGGGGGTGCTGGGCTCTATTTTAGGGAATACGGTCAACTGTGGTGGGTGACCAACTGGAAAAGGGAAACGTAAAGTGAAGACCGACCTTGACTTCGGAACTCCTTTGAAAGTTTTTTTTTTCGAAAAAGTTTTTTCCGACAATAAAAATTACCATGATGCTGTCACAATACGGTGGACGAAAAATGAACTCCGCATGCTAAGAACTAACCAAGAAGTCGGTCGAACTTTTTCGACATGTCGATTTCTGGTGGATTCGAATCGTTCAGTTGGAGTTGACTATGGCTCTTTAGACTTTCATCCTTTTTCGATTCAGCTGAAAAGTTCCTCATGTTGTTTGTGACGAAACAATGGGGAATGGCAACCAAAACGCCAAAGGTCCGTCTGTGTCATGTGGTCTGGTGGTGCTGGTCATTCTCACTCTCACTCCTTGTGCTGGTGCATTATTCTTGCGAAATTTTCCTGATGTTCCAGCATTTGTGCCTCGTGTGGTTGCGGTCTTTCCGACCCCTTTCCGATTGGAGATTCACGCAAAAAATCACGGGGTTAACGGCCGTTAACCTCCGTATACCTTGGTTGGGAACCGAACGATCGCGGTTTTGCGTTGCGGGGTTAGTAATATGTCTATCGGAAGGACAGTTCGATAGGATGAGAGACCGCGGAAATTTTTTTTCGAAATTCTCAAGTGAAACATCACCAGGCTGGATTTAGTGGTTTTTGCCTATACCTTGTGTGTTAAAAACGGGGGTTCTGGCGTGGTGACGTGTGATTGGTTTTTAATGATGTTTTGATTGTTTAAAATCGGAGTAAAATCGACCGGCGCCACCGACCGCATAAAAACGGACCTTTGGCGTTTTGTTGCGATTCCCCATTGTTTCGTCCACAACGACATGAGGAACTTTTCAGCTGAATGAAAAAATGGAAGGTCTGGGAACACCCAAACTGAACAATTCGAATCCACCCAGAAATCGACATGTCGAAAAAGTTCGACCCGACTTCTTGCTTAGTTCTTAGTGCGGAGTTCGATTTTTTGGTCCACTAACTCTTGACAGCCATCGTTATTGTCGGGAACTTTGGAAAAAAAAACTTTTTTTAGAAAATTTCCGAAGTAGAGGTGGGCTTTCTTCCCCGGACGGATTAATGCCAAAGATATCCAAATTCCAACGCTGCGCGGAAATGTCGAGCTACGGTGGGTACAACCAATCTCGCAGTGGGCACGCCTGAATATGAGGATGAACGCTATCAGGCCAGGAGTGGGCGCAGACTGGCAGTGATGGCAATAGGACACACTACACAATGACAAGCAGGGGCGATCATATTTTTGTGAAGGTTCGTTTGTTGTGGTTGTCCGCTGACTGGTGATGTTGTCATTCGGCTATTGTGTTCTTAAATTTGATAAGAATCATAAAATGATGGTTGTACTTGGTTCAGTTACGTATTGCTGATTCGGCATGGGGGCAATACCGATTTTTTGACCCAAAATTTTCAAAGTTTTTGCGCTTCGCGCAATAACATTTTCTAGTTCTTGATCTTTTCAGTCATCGTTTTGAAGAAAGAAGCAGTAGCTACCCATACCCAGGCCTTTGCTTGCCAGCAATCAACCTACTGTACCACCAAAAAAGCCTGCCTGCTGCAATCAACCTGTACCTGCCTGCCTACTGTACCGACCGGCTGAGCTGGGGGGAGTAGGGTTAGAGAGATGTCGGGTGTCGGGTGCCAAAAAAGTGTAGGTGTCGGGTGTCGGGTACCCCCAGATGTCCGGGTGTCGGGTTTTTTCGGTCCCGACAGCCGACACCCGACACTTACGGTTCGAGGGAAACAGTATTGCTTGAGAGAAGAATTTTGAGAGAAAAAATTTTCTTCGAACCAAATGTTTCTGAAGACGCAGAATGTGACATTTTTTTGGTGTTTATTTCGTGTGAAAATACTTGAATTCAGTAACTTGAGCCAAAAAATTTCACTCATGATGCAAATGAACGGAAATTTTGCCTGTTTTTGGTTGCAAAAAACAGGTGTCGGGTGTGGGGTTTTTTTTCAAAAACTAGTTGTCGGGGGTGGGGTTTTTTTCAAAAACTAGATGTCGGCTGTCGGGTGTCGGGTTTTTTGCAACTGTCGGGTGTCGGCTTTTTTTCTGAGTGTGCGTGTTCGGGTGCTTCCAGATGTCGGGTGTTGGGTACCCCCCCCCCGACCTCTAACCCTCAGGGGGTTTTTTTCGTTATTGGTTAGGTTTGCGTATTGCTTTCATCTCATCCCCAGTGCAAATTTTTGCAATTTTTAAGTTTGCCGTTATTTTCTGGAACTTGTTTGCTGAGTATTTTCTGATGTTTTGTCTCATTTTTGTTGAAAGATTTGGTTGGCCCTGTTTCCAAAGTTACAATCAAAAACAAAATCACCAAAAACATATCTCGGCACCGGCAAGCATGAAAAGCGAACAGCGCCCGAAAGTGCCTGCTCACTATAAAAGAGTGTATGCTGTGTGTTTTGGTAGCATAAAACTCGTGCGTGATGTTTCACTACCACGCACCACACATCTTCACTGCGCCGTACGTATCAACTCAATTTCGACCCCCAAAAAGTCCCCAAGGGTCACGTGACCAAATAGATTCGGATTCCCCAACCCAAAGCACCCCCTTGACCCACCAAATTGTTTTCCCAGCCTGAATCTATCGGGGGGAGGGGGAGGGAGAAGAAATCTTGTCCCTCTTCGGGCCGAGGTCTGATTATGACACTGCTAGTCTCCGCTTGAAAGCACAAAAACAGTGAGCGATATAAACTTGGTGATGGGTTAGGACAACACTGGGTTGACAAAACAGCGGTAGACAAAACAGCTCGGGACAAAACAGCGGGGGACAAAACAGCGGGGGACAAAACAGCGGTTACTGAAGGCAGCTATTGATATCTTTGTCAGCTGGCTCAGGCTTAGGCCTAGGCTTGGGCATGGGCTTAGGCTTAGGCCTACACTGCCCTCAGCGAATGTCAATTGAAGTGGCTGCTGTCTTTCGAAACCACGTTTTGTCCATAACAGGCTTGGTAAAATCCAATTCGGATCGGAACTATTTTCGGTCACGTGTCGTTGTTTGCATGAAGAATATGAAGAGATTTATTTTGGTGTTTTGCACTGTGGCATGCGATTCCATGAAAACACCATCAAGAACTGATTCCACCCACAACCACAGGTACACCGTTGCTAAACTCAAATGAAGAGACTTACTGGAGCCACTAATTTCGACCAGTGTAAAAGTTGCTCATTTCAGGTCTCTGGGATTGCCATTTTAAGCTGGTCGAAGCCAGTGGCATCACCAGTAAATTTAGAAATAGGTAATGCTCAATGCAAAAATTAAACGTCGACGTGACCAAGAAAGGTCCGACCAGTTTTGCAGGCTCAAGAAGTACAGTACATCAGTGCCCAGGACAAGATCATACAGGACGGGACCTTTGCTTGGAATGTGTTCTAATCTAACATCGATATTGTGGTTCTGGTATCGTATTTTCATTTTTTACTAAGAAACTGAGATTTTAGCAATAACTTTTTGTGATTTGTTCATGGCTCAGTATCAATCAACGCTTGTGCTGTATGTAGCCAATGTATATCGGAGTTAGCACGGTAGTGCTAAAGCGACATATGCTTGATTCCCTATAGTGCGCTTTTTGAAAATGTAATCGTGCGCTATTTCAACAATACTTAACCGAATCAGCTCTAACTTGCACACGAGGTATATACCGGGGCTCAAAATGCTCACGCAAAATTTCGTCCCGCTGCAGTCCCGCACGCGCGAATGCGGGCAAGATACAGTCGACATTTTTGTTAAAACGTTCTTTCCTTTTTTCGAAACGGTGTAAAGGTCAGTTGGGTGTAAAGGTCAGTAACGATGGTTCTTCGTAGGTACGTATACGAACGCTGGTGTGGAAAGTTGAGCTGAAGGTTAGGTGGAAAATACGGTGGACAAAGTTGGGTGCAAAACCAGCGCGACTGGCAATACTCCACCAGCAAACTCCTTCTGTTGATGGAAGTAGGGACTAGAACCGCCAGTTTCCCAAGCACCTGGTAGGTATTAGCATTAGTCCAGAGGAGGAGCACCGTGAAACACAGTTTAGCGCGAACATTGGAGACTCACAGACCCCAATTTTCAATGACACTTTTCACAGGTGGTTCAGCATTCTGCCATTCGTCTCCCGTATCCTGAATGTCCAAACTTTATGCACTGGAAATCGGAGTGCGTATGTACATTATGTACATACTATAGGTACGACACAATGTGTCTGCAAGACAGACATGGCAGGATTGTAATTTTTTACTCAAACTAACTTGCCGTGTATAAATGTTTGTAACTCGGTGAAAAAGTGTTCATGTTTTCATGACAGTATGGTGTGCTTCCGTCACGTGAGCAATGACACACCACATAACGCATTTTTCCGGGATACCATAAAGCTATGGACTTTCAGAAGCCCAGAACTGGCATCGGGTGGGGCACGCTGTGGTCAGAAAAGCCCCCCATAGGGAGGGCATATAACAGTAACACGCTGTGTTTTCCGATTTTTAATAATAATAGAATATGTGTCACGTACCTAGACACTCCATTAAAATGCTCATTGGCATCAGCATACTGGATTGCGATCTATGTTTTTGACAGCGCGTTTATTTGTACGCTTATGGCTGTGGCTCGATACACAGTGGCGTGTGGGAGCATCATGAACTTGGTTACCGGTCTCATGTCTTCCTTTGATTCTGATGGAATTGTTTTGCAATACGCGATACGCGCCTCAGTGTCACATGCCGCAGTTCCACACTGTCCCCGGGAGTTCACGGGGCCTGGTTGTGACGGTTGCGTGACAAGAGGGTCCAGTGTTCAAGACGGTCCAGCGTGCAAGAGGGTCCACGTAGCAACACGGTCCATTTTCAAAACGGGAGGTTGCATCAGGGTCCAGAAGCAACACGGTCCAGTTGCAGGAGGGTCCACGTGCAAGACGGTCCACGTGCAAGACGGTCCATGTGCAAGACGGTCCATGTGCAAGACGGTCCACGTGCAAGAGGGTCCCTGTGCAAGAGGGTCCATGGTGCAAGAGGGTCCATGGTGCAAGAGGGTCCATGGTTCAAGAGGGTCCATGGTGCAAGAGGGTCCATGGTGCAAGAGGGTCCATGGTGCAACACGGTCCATGGTGCATGAGGGTCCATGGTGCAAGAGGGCGACAGGCACTACATTGTGCTTGGCGCTTAAATTATGGGTACAGTACCGGGTGCAATTCTAGGCTGAAAGCTGAAGTCGCGTGCACGCGCGTGCGAAACAGTGCAAAGTATAGGCCAAAGTCGAAACTTCGCGTGCACGCGGTGTTTTGCGCGTGCGCTGCCGCTGACTATGTTTTAGTACTAGGAAGTCGAGTGCACGCGCGCGCGACTTCAACTTTCAGCCTGGAATTGCACCCGGAACTGCATGTCTGACGGCTATCACTTTTGGTATATCAAACAAAAATTTGCGTACTTTTCGTTCTGTTCGCAAGATTGTACGCCTGAAATACCATTGCGCATTGTCTCTGTCAGTAGGTGTCAGGCGCGCCAAAATAACGAATCTCTTAGATTTTCGAGTTGTGGGATTAAACGAAAAGTATCAAGATGTACTGGCACAACACATGCTCACTTTGCCATAGCAGCCCTGTAACTACCGTGACCCAAAGTTTTCTAATTTTTCAGAAATTCATCTGCCAGTGAGAACAAAAGTGACTTTATCCAGACCGTTGTATTGGATTAGAGCAATGAATTTGAGTTCTAATGCGAGATAATCGTCTGGTGCATTTATGCATGTGCCCGGTTAATAAATTTCACACTCCCTGAAAATGGTGAAGTGATGAACCGCTACAAGACCACTCATCTATGTGAGGGCAAAAAGTCTCAAAAATTCAGTTTTTTCTGGAACGAAAAATCCCGCTACCAAGAGATAGCGAATCTCCAAGGAGCTTAAAATTTGTGCGTTACATAGGCTGTCGGAATGCTTTCCAACGGTATGTAACAATATGTCCTGCTACCCTTCCTTCGGTTATGTCCCGAGCCCTTTAAACGCCAAGCACGATGCCGTGCAGCAAATTGTATTTCTCAGTTGTATGTAAGTCATGTTGAACACGCTCTAGTTTCAAAAAAATAAACGCGTTGCGCGCTGCGGACCATCTTGAACCATGGACCCTCATGCACCATGGACCGTGTTGCACCATGGACCCTCTTGCACCATGGACTTTCTTGCACCATGGACCGTGTTGCACCATGGACCCTCTTGCTCCATGGACCCTCTTGCACCATGGACCCTCTTGAACCATGGACCCTCTTGCACCATGGACCCTCTTGAACCATGGACCCTCTTGCACCATGGACCCTCTTGCACCATGGACCGTGTTGCACCATGGACCCTCTTGCACCATGGACCCCCTTGCACCATGGACCCTCTTGCACGTGGACTGTCTTGCACGTGGACCGTCTTGCACATGGACCGTCTTGCACGTGGACCCTCTTGCACGTGGACTGTCTTGCACGTGGACCGTCTTGCACATGGACCCTCTTGCACGTGGACTGTCTTGCACGTGGACCGTCTTGCACATGGACCGTCTTGCACGTGGACCCTCCTGCAACTGGACCGTGTTGCTTCTGGACCCTGATGCAACCGCCCGTTTTGAAAATGGACCGTGTTGCACCATGGACCCCCTTGCACCATGGACCCTCTTGCACGTGGACTGTCTTGCACGTGGACCGTCTTGCACATGGACCGTCTTGCACGTGGACCCTCTTGCACGTGGACTGTCTTGCACGTGGACCGTCTTGCACATGGACCCTCTTGCACGTGGACTGTCTTGCACGTGGACCGTCTTGCACATGGACCGTCTTGCACGTGGACCCTCCTGCAACTGGACCGTGTTGCTTCTGGACCCTGATGCAACCGCCCGTTTTGAAAATGGACCGTGTTGCTACGTGGACCCTCTTGCACGCTGGACCCTCTTGTCACGCAACCGTTGTGACACACGAAATGTGTTAATGTGACAGAAACAACTGACTTTCACAGATCGCCGGGCCGAAAAATGCAAAATATAGGAACAGATAGGGACGAATATTCGCACATAAAAAAATAAAAGATGCATGAATCGAAGATGCAGCAATACCATCTTTGCCCGATGGCACCGTTGTGATCGATTAGAGTGCGGCGCGGTTTTTGCACGAATCGTTGTCCAAAATTCAATGGCTATCCCAAGTTTGAATTAAAAACTGCAAGCTAACTGATGTTGCAGAGGCGCTTACCGCGTGCGTCTGTTTGCGTTGGCAGTGCAGGACTGCTGCTATCATGAATGTTGGTCCTTAAAAACTTGCAGTTATTCTTGTCACTTCACAACCCCGCGCACAGCACATTACTTCTGCGGCACAATTTTACCCGGCACAGGAGCCTGCACTTATACATAGTTTTGAGTCATTTCACGAAGCGGTACGAAAAACGAAATGGAAAATGCAGGCTTTTTCAACCGTCACTTGGCACACAATTTTAATTCCGCTGGGACTATTACTCATTTCTGACACGTATTTAGGTTGTTATTTTCAGTTTTTTTGCTGTTCGAAAAAACTTCAATCCATTCTTCTATGCGCTACTATTATGTTTTTGAAAGTCAGTGACCGATTCTTATGCACAAAATATAGAAATGATGCCACAAACATGAAAAGATGACAAAACAAAAAAACGACTTTGAAAAAATAAAATATGCATACATACCTCATCAGCCATTTTGTAAATATCCGGAGGCCCAAATGCTGCGGTGCCATTGTCCGGCTGTTGACGACTGCTTGTTGAAGGCATAATGTTCGAATTATGGTTCTTCTTCCTTTTATTTTTGAATAAGTTTTGTGTATTTCCTGGAAACTTTGGTGTGTGTGACACAACTGAGAAGAATAAAATAATAAAGGTAAAGCTTTGTGCAGACCGGCTTGCCAAATTTTAAATCTAATCATAAGCCGCCAGAGGGCGAAAAGGGGACCTTATTATTGCGCGAGTTTGGCCAATACAAGGATTCGCGACGTGGTAACCGCATAATTTCTTCGAGCACGCAAGTTCACGAGCTATTTTGGTTTCAAACCGTGATGCGGCACACAGCGAGAACAAATCTGTTGCTTAATTTATCTGCTGGGGACTGCCAAATTCCCAGCGGGGCTGATGCGAGACTCACTTCAGGTTCGAGATACCGTATAACACCTAAACAAGATAGAGATGAAAATTATGATTAAAATATTGATTACCACAACTACAGATACCCACAAGTCGCGATAAAATTTAACCGTTTTGATAAAAAAATGTATCACAGCTGAAGTTCAGCCTTGAAAAGTCACAACCACAAGTCACAGCACGTCATCGCTACAACGCGGCAAAACTCCAGTTTGTGTGGCGGCAAAGTGCATTTTGTGGTCGCGCGTGCACGAGAAAACTTTTAGGTTAAAGATGCCAAATGCCTCCTTTATTTTATCGTTTTTCTCCTTTGCAAGTGTAAAAATTATGGCTACAAGTTGTAAAGTAATATACTGACGCCTGCTAATCCGCTTGCTCAAATAGGCACAGCACAAAAACGCGTTTTCAAACAAGGAACCCTGCGACGTTTCCAAACCGCGAAGTAAAAAAGACGAAACAAAAAGAGCACCGGTTTGTTAATAATTTTCCACAAGCTAGTATGTATTTGACGTGTTGTTTTGTTAACCAAAATTGTTTTCATTCCATTTTGTGATCTTCCTTTGCAAATCAAGCGAAAATTTGGCGAATTTTTCAGTCAAAGTTGTCTTGGGACGACAGAAACCAAAGACGACACAATCGATTGGAGCAATTTAAACGTTCAGGCAACAAGTTGTTTTCATGCAGTCTGGCCTCGTTGTAGTGACCACATCACACCCAGGGAAGCCCCAGAAGCAATGGGACCAGAGAAGTATGTCGAGGTCGTCTGGTCGGTAAAGAAGCACGTTTCGTGATAAAAAAAAGGGCAAACTGTACCCATGAATGCATAGCGCATGGTACTGGACATGCGTGGCGAGCTTTCTGATCCCAAACGTGCTAAACAGACCACCGGGAGCTTTTTGAAAAAAAACAAGATTAAGCGGTTCAGCTGTGAATGAATGGCCGCGCGAATTGCGCGTGAAAAATGGCAAACTACACAACCATCTTCCAGAAGGAAAGGCGTCTCGGCAAATATAACAACCTATAAAATGCACCAGAGCGAGATCTTGGTTTTTAAAATCAAAACGGGGCTTAAACACGGGAAGTTTCATTAATAACAGCGAGATGCGCCACCTATCGAACAAGTATGGCAAAAGAGTAACTCGAAAACCAGTTTTTGTTTCTGAATGGTACGTTAACCGTCTCGCCCGACATATAAAACGTTCTGGATGTCTAATTGACAGGGAAAAAATGAGCATGCACTGGGCGCAATTGTGGCATCGGTTCGGAGCTTCAGTGTTCCAAAGCTTTGTGTGCTTCTGCGATATATCCAAGATCCAACAACAAACATGCCAAAACTTCGCTCAACTATATTTGCTGACGTTTCATGTTACGCACGCAACTGACCTTTTTTCTTGCAAGAGAAATTTCAAGCCCAAAACAGTTCCGGTGTTGTCTGTGAAAATTCCGGATCCCGGAAGTTGAAACTCAAAACAAATAAGTGCCAAGCTGCCAAGGCAGACGGAACAGCGAGAGGGGTTCATTTCAAAACACACTTGTTGTTGCGGATGGCTACAAACACCAAACATGTCAAGATATATACATACCAGGGAGGGTCATTTATTGGCTGTTGTTGGGCAGGACGCGCACTAAGTTGCGCATTTGTTCGAAAATTTGCTTCGATGTTTAGGAAACGGCAAAAATATTCTTTACACAGGGCGTAATCATTCTGATAACCACCAACCACTGTGCGAAATACTGTGTTGAACTTTATTTGCCTTGAAAAATCAGGTACCGGATCTTTCATCAAAGTTTTCAGAGCTCGGTTGCGACAGTACCCGTATGCGTGATTTAGTGCCATAGATTGCCGGCGCACCTAGTCCGATTTCGTAACGGTTTGCTTCGAACAAGCCAAATATGAGAGCGCAGTCAGTTTTTTAGTTTTTTTCGGATAAACGGTCTTGGTTCAGGGTTACAAGCAAAGAAACCGGTATTTGACTCAAATTCTTAGGAACTTCTCGAAACATTTTTTTTTCAAAATGATCATATGTGCAGAAATTATGAGACCGATTTCTATAAGCCCATTGACGGAATAAAAGACGTGCAGGCGCAGAAATTTATTCAACACAAATGATTATTACCTCAGTTATTATAGTGTTTCCTTTTTATGCAAGTCAAAGGAAACAAGCTACCCCACGTTATAACTCAACTCCAGTTTGGGGTCGAGATTTCAGAAACCAATGAAAAAGATTAAGAATGTGTCCTTGTTGATCTAGGCACGACACTCAGCAGCAAACATGGTGAAATGTTTCATTGACATGCTGGCAGCACACACGCACAAAGCTCACAGCGAGCATGTGAAACATTGTTGTTGTTAGATTCCACAGGCAAACTTTGACACGTTTTTGCCAGCTGCTTGATTGAATCGAAATTGTAATCTCGACCTCGACTAGAAGTTCAGTTATAACACGGGCCCGCGCGTTTCCTTGGACCAAGAAAAACAGGAAACACTATACATAAAGAACAAAGCGCTTCCTATTATGCTGGGAATGCTCATAAAAGTTTCGCCTTTGTGCAGCACGCAATTCTTCAAGTGTGGAAGCTCGTTTCAATATGCACCAGAAAACCGGTTAAACACGGTGCACCTCTTACCCATTGGCTTGCTGCATCAAAGCCGATTTGTTGGGTATTATGCAGTGTCGTTGACTATTGCACAAAAGATGGACCAGAGTGAAGTTCAACCTTTGAAGTGCTAAATCTTTTTCGCGTTCACTGAGAATCTGAGTGAGCAAAGTGTTGGTGTGCATGTGGTGTGTTTTTGTTGACTGACAAAGATGAAGCGATGCTAAATGCTGTAGGTAGATTTTTTAACTTCTTTTTTCACGCAAAACATTGGCGTTAGTTGGCGGACGGCGATGGCGATGGACTGACAAGTCAACTTGTGGATGTTCTTGGGGATGCGCTTTGTACACAGAACGTGACATCTGAGTGTATGATGTCCGTCGATGCGTTTTACTGAGTATTTGAAACCAATCTGAACATACACCATGGCCTCGGTTGTAGCGTTAGGGCAACAGTTTTGGCATCGGCACACTTTCAGGTGCATCTTCTGATTCCTATAGGATTTAAGCTTCACTCTTGTGCCCGAGCCGCTGTGGCCGATAGACAGGCAATGAGCAGCTAAAAATCACACAACGGTTGAGAAGTCGCCCACTTTGTTTAGAAGTACCGCACTTTATTCCTTGGTATCCAGAATCATACAAATTAGTCACTTAACGTTTGTCACAATATAGTGTTTTTCGAAAGATTTGTTCGTTTGTCCCATGTCGTCAAGGCACAATACAAGCAGTTTGTGCAGCCAAGAAGAAAATCAATTTTTGCACTCAGTCAAGGTTGGTCGATTCAAAATTTCCGAAAGGGTCCTGATTAAAATTTTCTTTATGTTTTTCTCAATTTTGTTCATATCATTTCATTTTTTGTTGTGGTGCGGCGGGCGGAGGGAAGATTGGGACCGATCGCGCCGAAGCCTTTGACTCTGGCAATGTTTGGTAGTTGGAATCGGAGTCGGGAGGGGGCTTGTCTTCTTTTTGTTCTTCCTTCTTCATCGGCAATGTTACAAGTGTCCGCCTTTTCTTCGGGCTGGTAAACGTGTTCCCACCAGTTGACGGTTGGTGGGTGTCTTCGACCTTTTACGACAGGGTTGCTTGTTTTAGCGACAGCGACATTTTACATATACAGGGCCGGTGCTTTTGATAAAGTTCTTATTGTCCTTCGCTATTCGGCATGAAAAACGTCCCCAATTGGCAATCGCGATGGTAATCATGACAACAAAAGAGTGCGTGTGTCTGACCGGTTCATCCTCTCCTAATTCACCGTCGAGTTGGTCTTGCGTCTTGTCATCTTTATTTTTGTTTTTGTCGTTCTTATCGTTCTTGGTCTTCTTGTCGAGCTTGTTTGCTTCTTTGTTGACTGAAAACATTGTTTATTTGATTTATCCATTGTTTGTTTGATCGATTAGTTCATTCTTTTGCTGATTGACTGATTGATATTCGTTTGTTTGAATGATTTGATCGTACGGTGGATGGATCCAACCTTTATTTTTCCGTCCCGCTGCCACCAGATACATCATCAACATGCCAGCCATGAAGCTGATCAGAGCGCACGCCACCAGCAGACCTGCGAACACTTCGACTGGCAACGCGATTCCAAGCACGTTTCCGTCACTGAAAGTGATAGAAAATCAAATTTCTAGCTAAAATGTCAGCAAATTTGCAGACTTATTAACCTCGAGCCTTCGGATCCACCTAGATTAGTTTCGTTGTCACTTTGTTGTGATGAATTGATGGTAGTAGACGATTGCGTGGTGACTACAATAGCAACAGAACCGGTGGAATCTGAAATGCTTGGAACATTTTCAAAACTCAACATCGTTTAAGTTCAGTAGTGCTAGGTGTAGGAACAACGAATCCCGTTAGCCGTCATCTGTTGTAAATAGAGGATATGGGAAACCATAATATTAAAAAAAAAAAAAAAAACGGCCCGGCAAAAAAAAAAAGAAAAAGAAAGAAAAAAAAAAAAAAAAAAAAAAAAAGAAGAAAAAAAAAAAAGAAGAAAGAAAGGAAAGAAAATAAAAATAATAAAAAAAAAAAAAAAAAAATCAAAAGAAAAGAAAGAAAACACAAAAAACAAACAAAAACAAAAAAAAAAACAAAGAGAAAAAAAAATAAAAACAAAAAAAAAAAAAAAAAAAAAAAAAAAAAAAAAAAAAAAAAAAAAAAAAAAAACACAAAAAAAAAAAATTATCAAAGCGAACTATTCAACCTGCCGTAAAAAATTGTCTCATCGTCATCAACAAAAGTTTCTGTGCCATTAGACCTTAGTCCTGCGTTAGACCTTTTCACCCCCCGTCCCACCACGCACTTGTGCCACACGCGATGATTGTATCATTCCATTGTCCATCTTTGCACATGACCGTTTGGCTCACTTTCACATCTTGACAATAGGTCGTCAGTTGTGTCCCGTCGTGGTACGAGCCACCGTTTGCAGTCGGTTTAGAGGGACACGTTATGGGCCATGAAGGAGAACCGCCGGCCGGATCGGGTTTGGCGCACACTGTGGGTTGAAGGGCAGGTACACACAGTGATCCTACTCTTGATCATACATGTTGAATTAAGTTTGGTTTTGCGTGCTTCAAAACGCTCGGGTCTTTAGAAAGATCGTGGTGTTTGTGACACGCGTAACGCGTTGATCACTGGTTGGTTCTATCTTGCAGTCTAAACCTCAGGTTGGTTTGTGCAGAGAGCCACAAGCGCACGGTCTGCGCAGACCCCAAAAAACCATAGAGCCATCCAACTTGTATGTCGACTTGTGATCACTTTAGCTCTGCAGGCCCATCGACATTCTTGTGTGCTCAAAGGTCTTGCCAAGTCTCTCCAAATGTGCGTGCAGTACAAGTCAGAAACAAAAGCTCTCACTTTTGACGCACTCCTTGACGGCCGCCGACCAGGTGCCTTTGTGGCACACAATCTTCTGTTCAGTATCGCCGCCAGTGCCCTGGATGCTGTAGCCTGGTTTGCAGTCAATCACCAGCTCGCTGCCATCGTGATAGTAGCCGTTGGTTGGGGGCAGACCGGACGGTAGGTTATTCGGCGGGTAGGTCGGCTTCGCGCACACTAAAACTGGCACTTGGGCATGCAAACAATCCACACACACATTAGGCCACGAAATCAAGGATTGGATAAGCACAATAAGTTTCTCATTTTGATCTCTGATAATGATCTCTTTTGTCCTGGTGGCAGGACTGCGATAACTGAGAATAGGATATGGGCATGACCGCATGAATGAAATTTTGAAACTGCTTCTGCATCTGTCACAATTGCTTATCACTAGGGTTTCATTTATTCAGCCCAACTTAATGTTCATATCAGTTAGTACTTTCGTTGCCGGTCCAAAAAGACCTGATTGGTAAGCCACAGATGAAAGCGCCCAACTTTTCACACAGTCCTTGAGCATCTGGCCCCATCCGTTTTGAGTGCAGGTGACCACCTGGGCATTCAGACCTCGACCAACAGCATGGTTCGCGTCACAGGTCGCGCGCAGGTCTGTGTCCAGATAACAGATGTTGGCCTCGGGCTTGCACGTGTCAGGCATGTTCATGGTGGCATTCTTTGGTGCAGTCGGAATTTTACAGCCTGAGGAACGTGAAGGGCCCGTTGCAATGACAATCGGTACACACTGAGGAAAACCCTGTTCACCTGACGATTACTAATTAAACAAGTGTTACGTCCACCATGAAATTCAAGATTGGTAGGTATATGTACCAGAGCCTGAGTAAAAACCTGAGATCGCAATCTTAAAAGAACCATACGACGCAAGTTTGAAATGGCTCTAGAGATGTGTTCCCATACCACAGAAGCCCAAAAAAAGTCTTTTTCAAGATAAATCCAAGACACGTAACACACCCTGTGACTTGTATTCGCACATGAAATGATTGGTCTCCGTGCAGTCACGTTCGGTCCAAGTCGGTGATTGGGGCCTGACGGGGCAGTTGAGTGCTGGACAAAGGCTCAACTGTTCGTTGGGAGCATGCTGCCCGGTCCAGATCTGGCTGTTGGGTGTGTTGCAGGCCTGAAAGGATCGTTCGGTTACTCTTCGTATATACTGCGCCAGGGTCCTTAACGTATTGTACTGTTTCAATGTGTTTCTTTGCGTCAATCGAGACCAATGTTCCTGTTTCGAACCCGGTCGGTACATTTGTGGCACACCACGTCAAGGAGTCATTCCACGTGCTTTCAGTGTCGATTAGCCAGTAGCATGTAGGGACTGCGAAAAGTTCAAATCAAGAACTTTATGAACTAAACTTTCAGTATGTAGTTTTAGCACAACTCACCATTTGCATTAAATGTCGCACTAGCAGGTTTTGAATTGGGGACCGTAATTGGGTTCGTGCATGCAGAAGTTAATGATTCGTCAGTTGATTGGTTAGAGATTGGTAGCGCGCAAATCAGTAGCAGAAGAGGAATTATCGTTGGCCAAGTCAACATGCTGATGTTTCAATATTACAACGTTAATGCCGGTCGGTGAAATCAGGTTGAAATCGGTGTGAAAGCAGTGAATGAATGAACATTATGTTGACTTGCTCTTGCTCAACGGAGCAAAACGCTGAACCCCATGATGTGAAACGATATCACATCCAATTGTAATGGCTTCATATTGAGGTTGCGACACAGGTGGTCTCTTGTTAGGCATTTACGCATTTGTGCTCTTCACTGGCCATACAAAATCAGTTCAGTTCAGGGCATGTAAATTGATTAGGAGAGCTTGTTTCTGTTGCGTCTTGTATGGATGAAACGTGTTGGATAAAGTTTGATCAATGTTTCGGTTTTGCATCACGATTTGGGGTCGGCGCTTGTTTCACATCAGGCGTTTTCTTCGTTTTTGGTGGTGAATCGTCAAATAGCGAACTTCGCGGGTCAATAAAGTCCGAGCACGTTTGGTCCGGCATGATCACTTCGTAGGGCGATTTTCTCTTCCTTTTCAATGAAATCGGTGGATTAGCACTTTTATCGGTGGAACTGCTTTTCGGAATGAAAGTCTTCTGCAAAAATAAAACTTTTTATTCGCCTGAACCCATGACTCTTGACTTCCCAAAACATACTCACTTTTCGAGAACGATCGGTTTTTGAACGAAAAGACCAGCGACTTTTTGATTTTGACTCTTCGTTCTTCGTATCGACCACTATCGATCCTGCAATGGCAACACGCAAATTTGAAATTTGAACGCTTTGGTTGAAGAACGGGTGAAAACAAATGAAAAATCACTTTGATAATCGAGAGCTTTCAGCTGACATAATCTAGGGTACGTAAATCTGACTTAATGGTTCTCAATCATACAAAGATTGAGCAGACGAAATACCACCATAACGGTGCTGGATTGTACCTCCATCTCTGCTGGCGCGCACTGACATGATGATGCACATTATAGTCATGCCGATGATGAGACCAAGCACAAAGCACACAGCCAGCAGACAGATCACCATCGGGGTCAGATCGTATAGTTGCCTTTGAAGTTGTTTAAAGGGTGTGTAGAACATTATCCATTGCTGGCGCGGAAATAAAAGACAGCAGCACGGAGTTGATGTTGTTCGCCAAAAACGAGTCTTTCAGCCCTCTACATCTTGAAATTGAAAACGTTAGTTCTGGGCGGGTAAACTCAAACATTGGCATCGAGCCAAGTCAGTCCCATAGGTACCTCGGTCCGGTTTGATTGAATGAAGAACCAAATTTGGTGCCGACATTTAATTTTAATCGAAAAGCAACCCTCTCAATTGCACCCTGTGTGTTGCAGACAATATCAACTAAGGGCGGACTTAGGTTGAACACGGAAACCGGCGGAACACGGAAATATTTCCGTGGCACGGAACACGGAAATAACGCAGGCATGCAAACGGTGCTTTTCGAGTGATGGTGACAAAAGTCAGCGCGCTGAAGTCAAAAGTTTGCGTGTTGACGCAAACAGCAACAATTCTCACGGAGATATTTCCGTGTTCCGTGAAAATAAAAAAATCACGGAACACGGAAACCGGAAATAATTCCGTGCACGGAAATATTTCCGTGACACGGAAATGATGAAATGATGTTGTTTGGAAATTATTTCCGTGTTCCGATTTCCGTGTTTAGCCTAAGTCCGCCCTAAGGTGCTGTCTTTCATTTCCACCCAAGAAAATGGGGGCGCTCCTGGTTGCGCGCCCTCAACCTTGTGGGCATTTGAATGCCGGTGAACGTATACTCTAGCACGTCTGCATATAGGGACTGAAACATTATGTATAGTATAGTCTGTTGATTATATTTCGACATAGTGTATAAGCCCCATTCAGCGATGTTTGGAGCGGGCTGGGTCGACGCCATTCTAAATGAATGTTTCAAGCATTGCTAACTCAGGCAAAAGACCGATTGAACATTGCTTGCCGCGTGGCGCAAAAACACGTGGCCTGTCATCGCACAGCACCAACAATGTTCAATGGCTCTGCGAATGAGTTGGCAATGCCCGAAACATTCATTTAGAATGGCGTCGACCCAGCCCGCTCCAAACATCGCTGAATGGGGCTTATACACTATGTCGAAATATAATCAACAGACTATATAACGGACATGACTTGACCTCACGAAACAAGCATAACACCCCAAAATCATTGAAAAGTACGCTAACTCCAGATTCCAGTCACCGCTCTTCGTTTTTATATCGCGACTTTCTTCTGTGGTCTCCCCCTCCGTCGTTTGTTCAGCTGGTTGCAGTGGTGGTCCTCTCGCATTCGGTTTCATTAGTTTCTGTGTGCTTGTGGTATTCTCTCCCTTCATCTCACTGATCGGTTGTTCTGTGCCGTCGGTATGCGTTATATTTTCTTGTATCAATAGGGCCGTGGTCGGTTTGTTGTCTTTCTTCTTGTATTCACACACAAACCAATGTGCTTTCTGGCATTCGCCTTCTGTAAAAGTGGCGGTCGAACTTGAAGTGCACAACAGCATCGGACACTGGATCGTTTCGGATGGTTGATGGTGACCGGTCCAGATTGCTCGCAGTTCGGTGTCAGCGCAAACCTGTAAAACTAGGTATAAAGTATATGTTTAGAGGTTAATTATAGTTTGGAAACTGATAAATTTACGCACAATCTGGTGATGACTCTGTAAATTATAGCTTGAACCACGATGGGGCACACTGTTTCGTGCACAGTGAGTGACGATCTTTCCACCTGCACTGTTGTTTTCTCAGTTTGATTAAAAGCACAAAAATGATTGATTAAAGGGTGTGTCTAACGTCTCTTAACCCCATCTTTTATGAGGTGCAATCGAAAGAGGACCTCGACAGCCCGCCGTGAGCAAAAAACCGCGTCTTGTAGCTCGCTAAATCGCGAAATCTTGAGGGTTACTTTTCGAATTAAATCAATTTCCGGACACAAAACTCCAGGCGCTTTTGAGTGGGCGCTACTCACGTTTGGCGTTTTTCTGCTGAAACATTGCATGTTTAAGCGCGGCTCAGCCGCCTATACAATGCACGTAGACGCTCAACACACACCGCTCTGGCTGCTGGCTTGACTGTGGACACAATGAATGTTTCATTTAACACATAGAAGCTGGTTTGTGTGTGTTTCGCTTCGTAGCTCTTTTCAGTCTGCTCAGTCTGAATTTTGTGTCCGGAAATTGATTTTATTCGAAAAGTAACCCTCAAGATTTCGCGATTTAGCGAGTTAGAAGACGCGGTTTTTTGCACACGGCGGCCTTTCGGGGGCATCTTTCAATTCCACCAGAGATCGGAAACGGGCCGGGCCGCGATTTTGGAGTTGGTCGACCGGGCCGGGCCGGGCCGGAGATTTGGGGGGACCGGGCCGGGCCGGGCCAAGCAGCCCGGCCCGGTCCGGCCCGGTATGCCTAAATTTGAACGAAATTACCATTTTTTGAACCAAAATTTTCAAAATTTTTGCGCTTCGCGCAATAACATTTCCTAGTTCTTGATCTTTTCAGTCATCGTTTTGAAGAAAGAAGCAGTAGCTACCCATACCCAGGCCTTTGCTTTGCAGCAATCAACCTACTGTACCAAAAAAAGCCTGCCTGCAATCAACCTACCTACTGTAGTACCGACCGGCCGAGCTGGGGGGAGTCGTCCGGGAATTTATGTCTACATATTGATGAGAATATACTCTTAAGCGCTAATTTCGCGCGTCACGCGCGATTTTTCGCCTATATGGAGTGAAAAATACCGATTTTAAACCATTTTGAGCAAAAATTATTCCATACAGTACCAACCGGGGCGGCGACTTACGTACTGCATCGATGGCGCGTCAATCTACCTACCTACCCTTCCCCCCAGCCCCAGCTGTACCAACCAGTGAAAACAAGTATTCTGCAGAAAATTTTCGAATTTTTTTCAGCTTTTTGGACTTTTTTAGTTTTCAGCCCTTGAAAATTGGCTGACCGGGCCGGGCCGGGCCGGGCCGGGCCGGGCCGGACTTTTCGCCGACCGGGCCGGGCCGGGCCGACTTTACCCGGCCCGTTTCCGATCTCTGAATTCCACCCAAAAAAACTTGGGGTTAGGAGACGTTAGACACACCCTTTAAACCTCAAACGCATGACCCGTGTGTGAGCGTTTACACGGAACCTCCTTCACCAAAGGCGGACACTTATGCAGCTTGTTATTTTCAGGATGAGTTTGTCGATTTAGAATACGATTTTTCAACTAACCGTTTGAATAATGTGGTTCTTTGCATCAGCCCGAGCCAATCTTCCTTTTTGGTATCCCTTCCTTGGCCCATACGATTCACACCACTGTTTGGCTGCGGTCCAATTGTAGTTGTTCTTCAAAAACCAATAGCAGGTGTCATCTAAAATCACAAAGTGCTAATTTCAATAGTACAGAAAATAAAAACCTACACGTACTTTTTGGTTCCATGGTTGAGTTCAAGTCTGGCTTGTCGATCAAACAATTCGAGACGAGTGAAGCTTTCAGTTTGTTGCTGGCGGTTCGGTTATCTTTAATTCCAGTTGAGGTGAAGATCAGTAAAATTGCTAAATTGGTTACGGCTGTTGTTCTTGGGAACATGATGGGATTCTTTACGTGTCCTATACTTAAAACCTAGTCGAAACAAGTGGATGGTTTTTGGGAAAGTGTGGAATTTTTACCATCGAAGCAGGTCTCATTCATCGCTAGATCGCCCCCAGGATACAGCAATCTTTGAGCTGCTAAGATTTGTTCAGCAAAACTCACTTTATGGATTTCAAGACCCCTTTGTCAACTTTGTGTGTTTTTATTGCGATCTGCTTCCATTTTATGCAGTGAATCTTCTGCTGAATTCAGAGAATGGGAACGGTTATGTATTTGTGGCTATAGTCGACAGTCTGTCTGTCGATATCATGGGTTTAAACATAATCTCTGAGTTGTGTCACGTCATCAGGTTGCTTCTGTTTGTTTGTTGTATCGGAAAATAGCGAGCTCTTTGGCTCAATAAAGTCCGAGCAGGTCTGATCCGGCATGATTACTTCGTAGGGCGATTTCTTCTTTTTCGGCGGTGGATTATCATCTTGGTCGAGCGATTTTTCGGAACTATCTGGGGTTTTCTGCAATTTTTTTGCGATGCAAGTTGCCAACGCTTCTCGTGCTATCAGCGGTACACCAAGTCATCGCCAAAATAAATGGCACAGATAGTAAGTTGACTTCCGCTGAAGAGGGTCCAAAAGTTAACAAAGTCATGGTTCAGAATGCAGTGTTGACATACCTCATTTACATGGATCGGTGGATGATCGGTGGATTTTCTAGATCGTGATCTCGAATTACGACTGTCCTGGTCTGAAAAGTGTGGTGTTGTAAGATTCCGAACATTTACGGGCCTTTTGCACCAAAACTTGTTTCACAAAAGAAACACCCACCCTCTTCCTCATTCCTCGTCCGCTTTGTCATAATGACCCACATAACAGCTATGCCAACGATTAGGCCAACCACAGCGCAGACGGCCAATAGAAAGAACATCATCGGGCTTATTTCACTGAAAATTAGCTTTAAAATGTGTTATTCAAAGTTTGTGTTAATGTGCAATTGACTACTGTAGCTCAAAACATGAAACCAACCTGTAATTCGACACCCGATCCTCTTGTAATTTTGCGACTGGACTTCTTGCATCTTCTTTCTTAGTTGAATCTTGTTCTTTGACATTCGGTCGTGTCGTAGTTTTAGGTTGCGTTGGTTGATCTTGCTTTTTGTATTCGCACACAAACCAGAGTGCGTCAGTACATTGACCTTCGCTAAAAATCGCCTCCATTTGTGACTGGCAAAGCATCATGGGACATTGATTTGACTCGGCTGGGGGTTGGTGTTGACCCGTCCAGATTTTATTTGGTGTTGTGCTTGTAGTTGTGTTTGCGCAAACCTTTAAAGACGGTATCTGTTTAAAGAAGTTGCAAGAGAACGTCGGACCACTGACTAAAAGTACCGTAATCCGTAACAGTTATCAACAAGAGTATACGCCCTCCAAGTAGCTCACATCTAGAATATGCAGTTTCGCACTAGCTCCAGCCAATCTTCCTTCTTCGAATCCTTGTTCTGGCCCGTACGAGTCACACCATTGTTGGGCTTCGGTCCAATTGTAGTTGTTCTTCACGTACCAATAGCAGATCTCGCCTCAAAGTACGGGTCAGGAAAACATTGATGCGAACATTGGTGATTATAATATGTCAGAAATTCCACTCACTTCTCGGTTCAAAAATTTTTAAATCCGGTTCGCCAACGAAACAGCTTTTCCAATGTATACTGTCTGAGTTTTTGAGTTCATTATTGATGTAATATGGCTCGTTGCGATGTTGGAATATGGATTGTTCGTTCTGTTCGGTCGACGTGTAAATCAGTAACGTTGCAAAAATGGTTGCGGCTGTGGGGCTGGGAAACATGATGGGAATCAATACCTCATGATGGATGAGTGGATCAAAAGTTGAGATAGTCTGTGAAAAAGTGAAGAATGACTTTTTTGGATACAGCGAACTTAACACTCTGGTAGGGGATGGCTACCTGTGTAATACTCTGATGTTCATTTGTGTCACTTTATTGTTGTCTATTGTTCAACCTTTCCCGGCTAATTCTATTGTCGCCGAGTTTCGTCAAACACAAATTGTTCATGGTCTAATGCGTGCCACAAAATCTTGCTTTGAACAGCACAATCGTGGCCCGTAATCACCGGTCAGTGTCCAGTGATTGACTTATTTTGTTGATTATCAATTCGGGCAGCACAAACATAACGAATTATGCGAATGTGATTCGGACACTTTTATGCAAGGCATTTCTTCAAATCTCTAAATGATCTGAAACGTACCAGTAAAATTATCTGTTTGATCAAGTAAATTAGGCTACTTTTTGGTTGAGGTTTCGGTTCTAAATTAAGAGAAAAGCGATAGCTCATTACTGTCTTTTTATTGTTGTATCGCGGTTTTCGATCGTGGTTCCAGTTTCATATCAGGAATTGCGTCCGGCTTCACACCAGCTTTATTCCGTTTTGGTGTTGAATCGTTAAATAGTGATGAGCCTTGACCTTGAGGCTCAATAAAATCGGAGCACGTTTTATCCGGCATGATCACTTCGTAGGGCGATTTCTTGCTTTTCTTCTTTTCTTTTCAAAACCCCGCCCGCCCGTGGCTGACGCCACTGAGCTGTCCAGAGTTTTCTGCAATTGAACATATTGAAAAATGAAACGGCTTCACACTGCTATGTGGCATATGCATTACATGTACTTTTCACTCGGTATGGCCAAGCTAATATCAAGATTGAATATATAAGTCATGCACACTCACATATACATCTGATGTGCGAGAATCGTTTGTCACTTTTCTTCTCGAATCGCCGCTGTCCTGGTCTGAAATATTGAAGTTTCGTAAGCCCACGGAGAACCAATTAAAGAATGTATGCACTGTATAGGCAATCCACCAGCTCATGGCACTCGTACACACAGGCTGCATGCTACATTACTGCCGTCAATGAATGCATCTATTCTCTGCAGTTATCCGTTGAAACAACCCAAATTTTGCAACAGTGCATAAAAGTGTTATGGCAAACAGCAAATGAAAACCGGATAAATTAAAAAGCGGTCATCAAAGTACGCCACTTGCTCAAAGTGTACATTTTGTCTAGAAATAGGCGTGTGCTGCTGCATGGATGAATCGCTGCATGCGCTGTGTGTATAAAAGTGCCATGAGCCGATGGATTGCCCATACATGATTCTGGCTGTGGAGTTTCCTTCTATTAGCGATCCTACAGCAGGCTTAGTTTTTCTGAGAACAAATACCAGATACGACAAGAAGGAAGAGACTAACGCTGTTCATCATTCCTCATCCGCCTCGTCATTACGGCCCACATAACAGCCATGCCAACGATGAGACCAACGACAACGCAGACGACAAGCAGAACGTACATCATTGGGCTCATTTCGCTACAAATAAACTGTACCTACAGTACCGGGTGCAATTCTAGGCTGAAAGTTGAAGTCGCGTGCACGCGCGTGCACGCGCGTGCGAAGCAGTGCAAAGTATAGGCAAAAGTCGAAGTAACTTCGCGTGCACGCGCGTGCACGCACGTGCACGCGCGTGCACGCGAAGTTTTGCGCGTGCGCTGGCGTGCGCTCCCTATGTTTTAGCACTAGGAAGTCGTGGGCACGCGCGTGCACGCGGCGTGCACGCGCGTGCACGCACCTCAACCTTCAGCCCAGAAACGCCCCCGAACTGTATCATAAATTGAATTGGCTGGCACTCAGGAATTGTATCTGTATGTACAGTATAAAGTTGAAATCAATGAAACTCATCAAAGAGTGAAAATTGTGAAACCAACGCGGAATCTAAATCGTCGTCTTGCATTCTTCTGAGTGGTGGATTATAATGGGCATCATCGGTCGCAGTAGTTGACTTTTGCATGCGGTGTCTCTCGTCCATGTTGGTACTTGGATGCGTCGTGGTCGATGGTTGCGCCTCTGTCTTGTATTCGCACACAAACCCAAGTGCTTCGCTGCAGTCATTTTCGGTAAATGTAGCGGCCAAAGTTGACTCGCAACGCATCATGGGACATTGGTTGAACTCGGCTGGTGGCTGATGCTGGCCAGTCCAGACCCTTGTCTTGGCTGCGGCCGTCTTACACACCTGCGCATGTTTCAACAACGTAAGATATGGAGCGATGTAATTTGTACCACAGCCACACCGTTGCCGACGGCAGGTTGAACTTTTGGCGTTTGCTTTTATTCGAAGACTACATAGACCAGGTGCAAAAAAAAATAAAAAAACCAAAAAAAAACAAACACAAAAAAAAAAAAAAAAAAAAAAAAAACGTCCGAGCCTCCTCAGTTGAAACTTACCAACACGTTGGAATGGAACTAATGTCACTCAAGCTCACCTTTTTCGTGATATGCATCTTTGCACCAGCACCAGCCAATTTGCCGCTTTGGTATCCCAGTCTCGGGCCGTTCAGTTCGCACCACTGGCGGGCTCTTGTCCAATTGAGATCGTTGTTCGTCACAACCCAATAGTGGGTACAATCTAAAACTATCAAGAGATATTTCAATGTTACCCTAATAATTAACAAAATGAAGATTTGAAACCATGGATGTGATCGAAACTAATTACGTTTTGGTTGCGTTACAGAGTCAGAATTCGTGGCGGTCATGACATTCGAGCAGTTGTTTGGAGCCGGTAAATTTTCTCCCTTAATGATGTCGTGGTTGTCTTTCTGTCGTTCCTTGTTTTCTTTTGTTTCTTTGTTCTTGTTGTTTTCTTGATGTTCTCGTCCATCGGTGTGTTCTAGGTTTTCTATTCTTCCAACTTTGATTGTCGAGATGCTAATATTAATCAGTAAAATTGTTAAGATAATGGTTGCTATGGCTCCAGAGCTGGGAGGCATGATGGGACTCAATTCCCTTAAACAATTAACTCCAGTGGAAAAAAATTGATAGTCGAGATTTGTTGTGTGAATGTAAACAATAATTGTTTACTTTTGATATTTCAGAAGTGTAAATTGATCATATCCCTCCCCACTTCCATCTCAAATCCTCCAACGGATTCAGGCTAAGATCATGTTATCATAAACCTCTGAAGAAATAAAATAGTGGGAGAATAATAATAAATTAAACTAATGTAATGACTTTGGCGAAATTGGGTCCCTCCACTAGTTTGAAGGTTTCTAATTTTAGTTTCACATTCAAGTTATATTATGCTCAAGCACTGTATCCACAGAAGACGATTGTCTTTCGCACTCACGTTGGTCAGACATGAACTTCGCACTCAGAAACTAAGAAACTGGTCCAATAATAACCTATGAACTTCATTACAGCAGCGGCAACATTCCTGAAAAAAAAAATTCAGGTATATACATACATACAATTCCACCAAACATGATAAACTTGAAATGTGTGAGTGTGGCTACTTTTTTCACCAAACTAAAAAAGCAGCTTGCCCATTTCAATTCAGACATTACACCAAAACTTGCATGGCGCGCGTCTATTTTTCGGCAATCTTCTTTTGTTGTCATCAGTCTAAGCAAACAAAACACCAACCCCTACCAACCAACAAAAGAGAAAACATTTGGAGGGCTACTTTTAGGATTTCATACTTCGTGTGTGCAACGTTTTTGTTCACAACTTTTTGAACTACTGCAGGGCAACATGCGTACGTATATGAAAGATTGTTTCAAAACAAGAGTATTATACACACACGAAATAACCATAAAACCAATTTTTACATCCCAAAGTAACCGTACGCGAAACAACAACCAACAACCCTATGTGTGTACACACATACATAAACCTGTGCGTTCGACAGGAAACGTTCACGATGCGCAGCAGACTCGCGCAGTTTCTGGCGCGAAAACCCAACGAAACTGTGATAGAAAAATAGTTTTCGACAACTCTATTTCTGAACACTCCTGCTCGTCTTAAAGCCACTTATTGGAGAAAGCTAATACTTTACTTGGACTTTCAGTTGTTCCCTTCCGATTAACAAAGATTGAAGCTCGTATCGTGTTTAACACACCAGTTTACAGATTAACAGCTGTCATGGCCATAAATAAACAGCAGGGTAAAACCGAATTGTTTCCAAATAATCCGACACCTGTGCTGCTCGCTTGGGCAGGTGGGAGTTTTTTGACAATTTTCAATGATTTGATACAAACTATTCAGTCCCCAACGAACATGTGGGTACCAGTGTACTGTGCAGTGTAACGTTCTAAAATATTATGACAATTTCTCTCAAAACCTCGTTGCTGTCTGTACTGCGCGCTAAGAGTCGAATTGGTATTGGGGGTGATTGACTGCGTGCGTGCATGCGCGCGTGTGTGAATGCGCATGTTTCACACCAGATTACAGCAATGCCATGATATTATACTATAGTGCACACCAGATCGCGACTTTAATTCGCATCCCAGATATTGAAGCAACGTCGCGAAAACTTCGGGTGTTCGTTCGAACGATAATTTCGGGCTTGTGCTTTGAAAATTGCGGTGCGCTTTCATGCGCCGCACCTTTCTCAACTCAACTCCTTTCTCTGAACCAGAAAAGGCAACCTTCAAATTGTAATTTCTCGTGTGAAAATACTCTTTGAAAAGACGTTCTCTCGTGCAAAAATTGTAGTTAACCTTTCGGTCATTTTTCAACCCTTGCCCGTTTTCGATTCTTCTTTCGCTTTTCGTGTATTCTTGCAAACGCTGGGCGTGAGGTACAACAACGTGATTTTCATGATCTCGAGCTTTTTTTGAAGTTCATGCAATCTCAGTCTGTGTTTTCATTTCAGAAACTAACGCATCATGGCTGTAATATTCACCCTGCTGGCGTTAGCCGTACGTGAGGTATAGCTACAGTGCGTCTGTTTGTTACTGTGTGTGGGAAGCACACCAGGCATGTTCTAATGGCGACACCTCTTCACAAAAATGCATTTCCAGGTGCACAGCTACAGCTCGATTGATGTCTCGGAGTGCAATCGACTGAAAGGATGCGTTATACAACCGTCCAACTGCCCATTGGCCCAAGCCACTCAGTGTGCTCAAATGCTTGTCACTTACAGGTGCACATGGCTCTCGGATTGCAAAACATTTTCAGTTTATCTGATTTTCATGATGAAGGTACATTTGTAGCCTGTTTCAGCAAGAGCGGTGACTATGTTGACATTGAGATGATGCGACGGGAAGGGCCGGAGAACATGGAATACGCATCAATTGGGTTCTCGAATGACAGGGGAATGGTGGGTGATTATATGCATATTGTAGTGATGTTTCGTGGAGCTGGACCGTTCCAGATCTAGCCGTTGATTCACGACACAGATACATAAATCTGAAGTTACAAGAACTTGACGTTAACAAGCAAAGGCGTTTATGCACAGAGTTGGGTTGGTCGGGATGGGATTGACTTCAACTTGGCATGAAAAGCACAAATTGGCAGTCGGCTAAAGTTTCATTAATGGGTGTGTCATATAAAACTCAAAAGCAAAAGATATAAAGTTGAAATCAAATCCACCTCCGACCAACCCAGATATGGTGGCAGCAAATTGCATGGCATGGTTCCATTCACCAACTCAAAATGTCCAAGCACACCAGGGCCGTACTTTGTTGAACACTGACAACGAGGCAACCATTCCTCATTGAAACATCAGGGTAACGAACCAGTAACTGCGTGCGTGTTCGACAAGTCAACCGGTCAGGCTTCGGGATATTTGTCGTGGAACCCGGCACGAAATAATCAGGACGTGCAGGTGGTAAACTTTGAAACTAATTCATACATTGTCTCAATTATCTTTTAACTTTTGCCCTTTGGTTCCTGCACGCACGAGCGACTCAAACTTAGAGTCTCATGAGCGTAAACCCTTAAACTTAAGCTCATGTTGTGTGAGACACGAAGTCCATATTCGATTTGTCAAGTACAGTTAAATGTGACAGCATGTGTGCAATGACAAGTTTCTAAAAAAGGAGAAAAATTTGAAACAATAGTGTTGCGCAGCTGAGCACTGATCGTAATACGCTTGAGCAAAATTTCGAACCCGGGATTTCTTAATATTCCGACTGCGATTCCGACAGGATTTTGATCAATTTCCAAAAACTTCCGATGGCATGGTAACCTGTAATCGTCATCTACACCAAATTTCAGGACCAATTCGTCGATCTACAAACCGTGCAAAGCGGTCGTGTGAATGGCTACGCGTATTGTCACATTCGTCAACGCGTGCGACCTCGTCAGACTGATGCACGATTTGTGGCACCCCTCAATCAGGCCTACTACCTGCTCATGGCCATCGGCCCAGCCAGGGGTCGAAGTGAGTGCAATGCACTGTTTTCGAAATTATGAAACTCACGCGACCATCTGGTGCATCCGCACTGACGATGCCCTGCTGTTCTATGGTACACAATTCGTCCGTGAATGCAGGTCGAAACGGACACCGCTCACTGCTGTTTACCGCACGCATTGTGCTTATCAACACCCCATGGTCAGCCTAATTCGATACTAATGAAAATTGAAACACACAACTATCATGACATCCAATCGAATTACCGATTTCTGCCAACCGTATCGCGTCCATGTTTTCTGCTCACCCAACCATATCTAACATTTCACAGCACTGCAATACCACGACACCGCCAAATGGACAGCCACTCAACAAATCCGCATGACCGATTATGAGGGCGCAGCTGCAGCTGAAGGAGAACCGATACCGCGCGGGGAACCCGAAACGGTGCCGGAAGGGGAACCACCACGCGGAGGCGTTCATGTGGACCACCAAGGACAGGTGCATGGACAGACAGGCCACAAGGACAATCATGGTGCGTAATTTCCGGTGATGAGCCTTTGGGGCTGTGAGTTGGTGATCTGGTGTGTGAAGATTAGACCCGCTGGGCTTGCATGGCTATACATGGCTTGCATCCCCATCATGGGCTTGAATCATAAACATGCATGGACTGTAATATATGTGTATGTAAGTTATGTTTTGCTAAATTTCGCATATTCAATAATGTATAGCGAACAGCTGGTTGGTTATAATCCCAAGTATGTATAAAGCTCGGTGGACGGACAATTGCGGAACCTAAAATGCAGTAGGCCCAAGCCAAACCCAAGGCTTGAGAAAAACTAATCCTACAATTGTAAATCTGTGCCTGTTTTACAACAGGTCGGCTCTTTTGGGCCATTAGCTCCACGTGGTCTTGTTCACAATGGCTTTGCTCAATTGTCCGGCCACCCAAGCCTCGATGTTGTCATTAGATATGTATTACAAGGGCCGATTGCATTCTTTATACATCATTAACACTCCACGGTTGCAAGAGACCGGTGTTGATTCAATAATGGTTCACCTTTTTGTTTCAGGCACAATCCCGATCTCAGCAATGCCAGTGACCTTGATTATGCTATTTGCCGGGCGTTACCTTTTGTGATCTGCACTGCAAAGATTACAAAAAACTTTTTTATAATCTTCAATCGAAATCTCAGAATCACATCATGCTGCTTTCGCGTTGCGAAACCAGTATAATTCACATTGATTGCCACAAAGTAAAAGTTTTTGCACGTTTACATTTTGCTGAAAGTTTGCATTCATGTGTTTGTGCGTGAAAAAAATGTATCAAAATGTTTATTTCTTCAGCTGTTTCGCACGTCTTTATTTGTGCTTGATGAAAATAAAATGTCGCGAGCCTCTGTTGGGCACAAGCACAGTGGTTGACGTTTTTTAAAGCTCTGCTTTCCCATGAGGCGTGAAAACCAGAGAGAGAATTGTACTGGTTTTTCATTCCAGCCAGCGTTTTTCGTTTCGTCAAATGCCACAGTCAGTGCTCATAAAGTGGTTGTCCGCACGCTGACTGCACCAGTAAAATACACAGTGTGCAAGCCAAGCACAAACAGAACGATTTTTGTACCCAAAGATCGGGATAAACGCGCTCAGCGATGCACATGTTGCACACCACGGCAGCGTGTAAAACACCAACTTTAAGAGATCTGAAACCTTCTCGTGCTTTACGTACAGTACCGGGGGCAATTCTGGGCTAAAGATAGCGTGCGCGTAAACGCGCGTGGCGCAAGCAAAGTCATAGTGCATAGTATGGGTAAAAAGTCGAAGTAACTTCGCGTTACGGAAAGTTTTGTGGGTGCACTGCCTTTGTTTTCCACTTGGAAGTTGCGTGCGCACGCGCGTGCACCCCGACTTCTAATTTCAGCCTGGACTTGCACCCTGTACTGCAGGTATGTAAGCGTCCTTGCCCGTTCTGTACGTGCATACTCGATCAATCTGTGCTGTATTCAGGTATACCTTTCCATAATGTACATGTGGTGTGGGTGGAGGTGACAAAACCAGTGAAAAATGTCTTTTATGCGATTTAAGAGGGCAAACAGTGGATCAAAGAAAAGGCAATGGACGCGAAAAAATTGCTCCTCAACGTGTAACCTGTCGTCCGCTGACTCTGCCCGTCTGCTGTATGTGATTTGCTGCTTCATCATCGTATATTAGGGTACGTTGCACTCAAGGTTGCAAATTCTGAAGATGGCTTGTTTGGAAGCTAATCCAAAATTCCTAAATTTAAATTAAACTCCTTTATCGTGCAGAGATGGCTTTTTTCTGCCTCCCTATTTGAAATGAAGAATTTATCGTGGACCGTTCCTGAAAAAATGGAGCGATTGTGATGTCGATGTCACATTTTTTTATGTTTTTTCACTTCTGCCTTCTGTCCTTTGACAGGAGCTCCAATTGTAGGCGCACATCTATTATTGATACTGTTCTGTTTCCACCAAGTGTATTGTAGGCGTTCGACCATGCTTGTCCATGTTGCCGATGTTTGCAAACGTCATATTGGAATGTCATGTTGCACTATGTCCTGTGCTGCAGAATCATTGTGTTTTGGCAAGAGCTGTTCTGTGTGGTTGTCAGGACAGACCGTACAATTTTAACGTACAAACAGAAAATGTTTTCTGCATTTCGAAGCGCATGCATACTCAGCATTGTTATGAAAAGAGTGTTTTTCAGTGTTTACGCGCGTTTTCGCAGCACCATTATTTTATGTTTTTCATTCTTTGCCAATAAAATGTGCTCACCTCTACGTTTTCTGGGGGAAAAGCTTGGACAGTTTCAAAATGACTTCCCTCATTCCAGGGTTGGAAAAAAAATTTTTTTAAACAAGTTTTTTTTTAAAAAATTTAAAAAAAAAATTTTTTTTTAAAAAGTCTCAGATTCGGGGAAATTTTCACAAATTTGCCTAAAAAACGCGCAAAATCGCGAAAAAATGCAACTTTAATTGACAAGTCACTTTTGTGACTTGGTTTGCATCACTTATGAAGGGTGTTTACGTCATTTCGATGCGATCCAACAGTCTGTGCTTGTTCTGGACCTTATGATTGCTGCTCTGTGGTATCGGACACAACAGTTTGTGGCCGAATAAGCAAGATTCACTCATAAACCATATAGAATTGAGAATATAAACTGCAGAAATACTTGTCGGGTCGCTGAATCAGTCGTATATGACCGACCCGATGGGGTATGACATCAAAGTACCATGTAAGTATATGCATACTGTGTCTCATGTATCACGGGAAGGTATAATAACATCATTTGGGGCATCATAGATACCAAATACATGCCCCAAAAGTGATTTTGTGAAGAAAATTTTTCGACCCTTGAGAAAAAATTACAAAAATAACCCCCAAAAAGGCCATTTTTGGACGTTTTAGAACATTTTGTTCCCCCGAAAAATTTTTTTTAAAAAAATTTTTTTCAAAAACCTTTTAAAAAAATTTAAAAAAAAAATTTTTTTTTGCCCAACCCTGCCTCATTCTCAGGCTTGGGGTTGACTTTTCGCTTAGACAATGGCCACACTCTGGCTTATTAGAGGGCACACACACTGGTTAACTCAAGTGGTCAAATCACTTCGTCAACTTCACTTTGTAGAGCTGTCAACTGACCCCGAATGCCCTGTACCTATTACTTCTCGCGCTCACTCGGGGCTGTTGTGAGTGTTGACGAAAGTATAGTTTGGCCAGTTGGGTTGACCACTTTAATATTAGCCCACATCCGAATTAGTAATCCGTGCTATTTTTGGCGTTATCGAAAACTGGGTTTTCTTTCTGACACGGCAACTGTCCAAGCTTTCCCCAACATGCTGTCAGCAATAGCAATTCTCACCGTGCGCATCATACGGGCCCACGCTTTGTTTCAGTTGTTGTGACGCAATTACGTTCCACCCAAACCGTCTTTGTGCAAATAAACACTGGGGCGAAAAACGAAAATTTTATCAAAGCAAGTGCGCATTTTGTTGGGTACCCCTAAAACGCTGCCAATAATTCTCAGGCTTGTGAGCAAACAATGGTTGCACATATAGCATAACTTGATTGTACTCCGATTTTGTTTCCATTGGAATTTTTTGCACCTTGATTGCTCAAAGCCCGATGGTTGATATCATTGGTACCAGATCCTGTCAGATCGACGCAATAGAATGAATGACGCACAAATTAGGGCGTTCCCTCAGCTGTCCACCATACAGAAGATCCAGAAAAGTATAGGATCGCGTTGGTCGGACTCTACATACTGTACATGACACTTTGTACAATTCTGAGCATTTGCAACTTGAAAATACCCTACAGTATAGCATTGCGGCATGGCCAGTCAGTCACAAAAAACAGTTGCTTGGTGATGCAGTCGCGGCTTGCTTAACGTTATAATTTCGCTTGCCTGCGATTTGCATCAAACTTATGATGGTCGTAGGTTGTGCCATGCATTCCATAGTGTGTTTGCCGCTTGATTTCATTTTACGCTGGCTATTCTTACATATTGTATTTCAGGCATTGTGCGTGGCACGCTCTGTTAAAATTGAGAAGCTGTCACTGAAAAATTCAACGATACAATTTTTTGCTCCGATTTCAGGTCCTATTATTTTTTATGATAGTGAGCTGAACCCGCAATAGCCGCGAAAAACAATCAAAATTATGCTTTTGAGATTACTGATTAGCGGCACTATGGTTTGTTCAATTGTCAAATCATCGCTTCATTTTTTTGTTGTTCTTAAAAAATATCAAAAAACCAACTGTTGAAAACGAAATGTTCAGATTTTGAGCGCCGGCGCTCTCAAGACGGGCATCAACTGGGATGAATGCGGCAGAACGAAGGACTGTTTCTATGTGCCGAATAGCTGCAGGTAAACTTGGGAGAGGGCGGACAAGGAACTACATAAATATGTAAGATCAAGTCTTCTTTGCCCCACCATGCACTATTAGGAAAACATCCGAATGGGCAATATAGGGTTTAGTTGGTATAGTTTTTACTTTCAACTCTTAAAATCGAAACAAAAGCCGAAGAAAAGGGCCCTGCTTAAAGCTCTGCAGTACCTTACCTATACATAAGGCCGGTCTCACATAGCACGCGGGTTAGCGGGTCAGCGGATTACCGGGCGAGATGCGCCCGCTTTTTGCTCTCACAACCTAAAAAGCGGATTAGCGGGTTGCGGGTTAGCGGGCGAGCGAAATTTCTCGCCCGCTAACCCGCTAATCCGCTCCCGCGTGTGCTCTCACAATGTCATCTAAATTCGCGGGTTAGCGGGTTAGCGGGTCCGCTAATCCGCTTTTTATGATTAGGACTGCTTCTAATTTTTTTGCGGGTTTGCAATGGAGGCGCATGTTCAGAAGCGTATAATTTGTTTCCAAAACATTATTAGAGCATTAAAATGTGCTCCCGCAGATAATCAAACCTGCTGCTTTCACTGAAGACATTTTTGTAACTGATGGACGCTTAGAAACAGTCTTTTCTGTCGCTATCTATCAATTTTCGTGCCCAGGTTCGACCAATGAATGATTATCAGCATATTTCTAAGAATTTATTGTGAAAATAAGTCAAAGAACGGAAGTTGCCGTTGAAGAGCCGAAGAACCTTGATACAGCAAAGTGGGACTGCGAGTAATGCTGCGGCTGCTATTGTTTCTGTGTGTCATACCATACAAAACGTTGAAGTGCTGCATTCGCGGTTCACTGCAAGGAACCAAGCACCTGTTAACAAAAAGTACTTTCACTTACTATGATCAAGGTATTCACACTAGAATGAACAGTAGACCTTTTATATAGTGACTCGATCGTCACCGCTATGCAGAGCAGTAATCTGGAAGGTTAATGGCAAATTGGGACCCAAACTGTCGTGCGCTACACTTTCACTATGTGGAGGTTCACTATAGAGAGGGTCGACTGTACATATGTACATACACATGGGTAGATTTGTCTCGTGACAGGTAATGGCAAAGTACAATACCCAAGGTACGGCCAGTAGTATGGAACCTTATCGGACATGGCGGAGGGGCGTTATTCTGTGTTTTGTGCTGGACGATTGGACAAAGCCGGTTTGGGCAAGACCACTTTGAGCAACTGAAAAAGTGCAGCGCCCGTGCTCCTTTCTATCATCCTGTTCTCCTGGGTATCAATAGCAAACTGTTCCATAATTTATGCATACATCTCATTCTTAAGTACTACATGTATAGTTCCAGAGAACTTGGGTAAGCGGATAAATAAAATACTGTAAATACCTACTGGTAAACTAAACAAAATGGATGACCTGGAGTTTCACCCGCATTTTTGCCTCCGCGTACATTGTGAGAGCAACTGCCGGTTGCGGATTAGCGGATTAGCGGGCGGCTCATCGGCAGACCCGCTAACCCGCTTTTCCAATTTTGCATGCGAGAGCAAAAGCGGGCGTGAAAAACAGGTCCGCTAATCCGCAACCCGCTACATTGTGAGACCGGCCTAAGCTCACTGACCGTCTGATGTTTCAGTGCCGAGCCAGGTTCGTGTGATGCAGCGGCGACCTGGTTTAAAAACGGCGAATACGTTGACTTTGAGCTGATGATGCGACCAATTGATCTAACAGGAGGCAATTATATCGCTATTGGCTTCTCGAACGATGAAAAAATGGTCAGTTGCGGCCTTGATAAATCCGGGACTTCAGAGTACTTCTGTGCTTTTGTGAGAATTCAGTCTTCACTGTGGGAAGCCAATTTTCCAAAATGAGAGGATCAGAAAATGCAATTTTCCGATGCACAAAGGAGTGCACGGATTCGGATTGGCTTTAAATTTGGCCGAGCCCAATAGTGAGCTCAAGCCTGCGAACAAGCAACTCAATTTTGAAATTACGTTTGCGTTTTTCAAGAAAGCAGTCACCATACTGTAATTGGTGACGCACATAGATATTACGGTCACCATTAGGACACAACATTAAAGCAGTTAGGCACATTTCGACCCGTCCAGTCTAAGTCTGGAGATTGATTCACTACACACGAGATCTGGCTTTCTTAGTTTTTTTCCACAAACAAAACATGGGAAACGATCCATATTTTCCCTGATTTTACAGGGTGACGACTCAGTGATCATGTGTTTCACGGGCACCTCGTTGACCGGACCCGACAGCGTGCAGTTGTATTTCAATGAAGGAAAATCGCCGAAGAAAATGACGGGAAGGAAGGTGCGTGTTATCGTTCAGCTCCCTGGTTCAGACTGATCGAGCTCCCTGTTTTTCACTTGATTGAAGTCGCTCTGGTGACAGACATCAAGAGGACGCTGCAGTTTGACAGTATACAAAGGCACATGCTACATAACTAAGTACACTACGTACCTTAGAATATTGAAAATGCCCTTTTTATGAGACAAATGCGTCGTTGAAACATCAGCCAGCCAAAACAAGCTACAGGACGACGCCGGTCTCTCCTCAATTGACATGGGCACAAGAGACGGGGTGACGTATTTCCAATTTCGACGTCGAATCAAGCCCGAAGTGGCGGACGGACAGATTTACGACCTTTCCAACGAATATTACGTCATGTTGGCCAGAGGCAAAGCCGGGAAGGACAGTAGTGCACGTGAGTAAATGTGGTTTGAGTACAGTGGTTGGGGTTGCTGCTGGGCCCAACAGTTTTGGGAATGTTGATCTAGTTTATTTCCGGTGTCTGTATCGAACGGTTTTGTGCGTCACGCCCATTGGGCCAAACACGATGTGCAACATCAGCCGGCTGCATCAAGCAACAAAATCGGCTGTTAATGCGCACTCAACGTGCCTTGCAGTCCGCCCACTCCATGCAGTGGCATAATCGGGACGTGGCATTTTGTGTCACTATGCGTACCAATCTGCCGGTGCGGTGACCTTCATATTTTCCCAATTATAATAATTGAGAACACTAGAATTGCACCTCAGAACGTTTCAAATGCCACACACACTTTCGTACTGACGATGTACTGGTACACCGCCCCGATCGGTAAGAACCATATTAAAATCGGGTTAAATTGCACGTTAAAGCAGCGCATTTTCCAGCTCAATATCATCCAAGTTCAAGTTTACCCGACGGACCCAAAGTGACCGAGGGCAAGGGCAAGCTCACCGAACTTGGTTCATTTGGCGGAAAGTTGGAAAGCGATGAAGCGGCCGGATCTCGGAAACTTGCGTTGAAACAGGCGCATGGTCAGTTTGGGGTGGACTTCATCATGTACATACATTACATACAATTGCTTTATACGACGGCGATAAGTTTTTTACTCACAAAATTTTTTTTAAAACTTTGCTGTTCTGTTGGCTTTGCCATCTTGCCCATTCGCAGGGGCGTTGTACAGTGACCGATTCTTGAGTAGAAGGCTTTTTAGAACAAAACAGACAAATCAGTGAATTTTATTCACAAAATCCGTGTTTCACTAATTTCACATAGGATTTACATATGGCTACCTACTGTATAGTCCAGCCACGGACTCATGAGACGACTTTTTTTGAAATTTTTTCTCCAAATTCCGTTCCCTATTTCGGAAACAAGAAAGAGAAAAGTATTTTTTTAAAACACGCTCTCTACCTCGGTGCGTAAATTCCCTCCCCAAAACATTTGTGTGTACACCTACTCGCTGTTCGCGTAAGCACGCAACAAATAGGCCACCCAGCGGAAGTTCCACCATCCCCCCCCCCACCCCCTCTTTTTTTTCAAACCCCACCCCTTCCCCCAAAAAACCCCCTGGACTATACGCCCTTCCTAGGTTGTCTGATGCTGATCGCCTGGTGGCTACTGCCTCCGATTGCCATTCTGTTGGCTCGCTACTTCAAGCCGTGTTGGCCAAACACAAAACTCGTCGACAAGCCCATTTGGTTTCAGGTTTGGTTGTGTGCTTTCAAATTTTGCTTGTTTTGTCCGCGCGGTGCATGCAGTTCTTGGTGATTTGCCGAACTGCATCTGTGTATGTTGTACAGGATCCAGACGGTGTTTATAAGTTGGTCGTAACTAATATTGTCCGAAAACATAGCGCCTTCACAATGCATGCGGGTTGCGGGTTGCGGGCCACATGCGCAACCGCATTTATTTAACACAAGAAGTCCCCCTCACTTATTTTTTTTTACTTTTTTTTAACACAATTTCTTTTATAAACTAAAGCATTTTGATAATGTACAGTAGGTGATCAGTGCGCGCACGGGTTCCCGATGCCCTAAAATTTACCTTTGATGTTGGTCCGGAATCCGTGATCACGTTCGAACCCTATACGTGATTCAGGCAGAACCGATCCATTATGTTCCCAACTTTGACTCTAAGCATGTGTTTTTTCGAAAAGGGTGGCAATTTATATTCTTCATATTCCAGATGCACCGTGCCCTCAATCTCAGTGCTGTTGTTGTGTCTGTGGCGGCCGCGATTTGCATCCTTGTGGCCGAAAAAGGTCTCGAAATCGGTCATCCTCACACAATAGCTGGTGTGGTGTGCTTGATTGTTGGATGGACACAGCCCGTCAACGCACTGTTTAGGTGGGATTTGGGGCGTTGATGTTTCAAACGGTTGTTGTCTTAGGTCTCTAATCGCACAATCGTGTGATGAAACGGATGAAATGCCATGCTCTGGTGACCAACAGTTTTGTTCCTAAATTCACCGTTACTCTGGGGCCAGGGCCAGGATTTTATTGGAAGACACCATACTAGTATTGGCTTGTTTGTCCATATCTTTTATTCTCATTAACCAGGAATATAGCCGATCTTAAACGTTTTTCATCTGTTCCATTTATGCCGCAGATGTCATCCTGGCACACCGAATCGGCCCTATTTTAATTGGATCCACCGGATATGTGGTTTGGGTGCTTGGATAGCGTCAGGTTCGCAATCGGGTCTTGCGGGAAGTTTCTGGTGTGCTTTTTTGATTTTGATCCTCAGGAATCAATAATAATAAGGATACCCCTTTCCTTCCAGTGGTCACAATATTCTTCGCCACCCAATTCAAGAGTATGGGTCTGCACGGCAGCGCTCAGTTGACACTCATGATCATCTTAATCGTTGCCACTGTCTTAGTCGCGATTGCGCTCGAGGTACAGATCCAGCTTGATAATTCAGGGTTAACAGTTTCGTCCAGGGAATTAATAT
Organism: Rhynchonema sp. JSB1_4; assembly: GCA_030248065.1. NCBI lineage: Eukaryota > Metazoa > Nematoda > Chromadorea > Monhysterida > Xyalidae > Rhynchonema > Rhynchonema sp. JSB1_4. The sequence continues at coordinate 47,874 of JASAMV010006328.1, forward strand.
TCGGTGATGCCTTTCCATCCGAATAAATATTGTAAAAGTTGTTTTCGACCTGTAGCCGGCGAATTAGGAGCCGTCAATTCAGATCTATGTAGCTGGACATGTACACGTTGGACTCGGGTTAAGTGTTCGGGTACGAGTTTACCAGGTCCTGAACATGCGGGAGGGAAAGTGAGCCTGGGGACTGAACTGTCGCACAAAACCAAACTACCCTCTGGACGTGGATTTGAGGTGCTGACGGCACTTGCGTCCAAGGCAACGGCAGCGGGTGACATGCAAATGCAGCCGATGGGTGCCGCTCCACAAGCACCACCTGATCCGGGACAGAAACCGGCGCCTAAGGTTGGACATTGCATGTTATGTTGCACAGTTTTGAGAATTTTTCACCCGCGGCAGAAGCGCCAAACTTCGCATTATATTTACCATTGTCTTCGCATTATATTTACCTTGGCTGAAGAAAATTGAAAGGCAGAAAAACTCGGTGAAAAATCTGGAATGGCCGTATCCCGTCCTGCCTCAAGTTTTGTGGTTTCACGTTTTGGCAAACAACGATGTTTAGAACGAAAAACACAACATTGGTCCTTTATTTCCCTCATTTTAACCTGCTTGGTCATACCTTTTTCAAAAGCACCTGAAAAATCTGTTGCTATTGGAGAAGATACGGTTATGTCGTCAAATGTAGTGTATACCATGTACCATCCGTCTTTTGTCCCCTCATGCAGCACCAAACGATCAAAACGTCGATTCTGTTGTGCTACGCGGTGCTGTGTTTTGTGATCGTCACGATTCTGATTGTGTTCGTGGCAGTCGGCACGAAGTCACAAAGTTGAATACATTTAAAATGCAAAACGTGTTTTTGTGAACTTCTTTTTTGTCTGGTCTTACTTTTTTATGATTATTCGTGATACTCAACGGCAAGCAGCTATGAATGTATTGTGCTTTCTATGCATCATAGCTTCACATTTCAATTTCAAGCCACTTTTTAGGTAATGTCACTGTGCCGGTTCTGGTCGTACAATAAGTAATTGGCTTGAAATGGAAATTGGACTGTAATATACATAATCGTTGTCTTCATACGTGATGCTTTGTGGACACGTACTGTATCTTATTTTCAAAAAATCGTGTTTGTCATAAATAATAGACAGAGACCGACCAGTAAAACTAAAGAAATGAACATCACTCTTCAGAAACGTACGCAGCAATCGAAAAAAACACCACAACCGGAATCATAAATTGAATTGGCACTCAGGAATTGTATCTGTATGTACGGTATAAAGTTGAAATCAATGAAACTCATCAAAGGGTGAAAATTGTGAAACCAACGCGGAATCTGAATCGTCGTCTTGCATTCTTCTGAGTGGTGGATTATAATGGGCATCATCGGTCGCAGTAGTTGACTTTTGCATGCGGTGTCTGTCGTCCATGTTGGTACTTGGATGCGTCGTGGTGGCCGGTTGCGCCTCTTTCTTGTATTCGCACACAAACCCAAGTGCTTCGCTACAGTCATTTTCGGTAAATGTAGCGGCCAAAGTTGACTCGCAACGCATCACGGGACATTGGTTGAACTCGGCTGGTGGCTGATGCTGGCCAGTCCAGACCCTTGTCTTGGTTGCGGCCGTCTTACACACCTGCGCGTGTTTCAACAACGTAAGATATGGAGCGATGTAATTTGTACACACATCCACACCGTTGCCGACGGCAGGTTGAACTTTTGGCGTTTGGTTTTATTCGAAGACTACATAGACCAGGTGCCGTCCGAGCCTCCTCAGCTGAAACTTACCAACACGTTAGAGCTAATGTCACTCAAGCTCACCTTTTTCGTGATATGCATCTTTGCACCAGCACCAGCCAATTTGCCACTTTGGTATCCCAGTCTCGGGCCGTTCAGTTCGCACCACTGGCGGGCTCTTGTCCAATTGAGATCGTTCGATTCGTCTAGTCGTGGGTCAGGACGGCCACGATGTACCATAAATTAATATCGCTTCTATCGCGAGAAAACGGCCGGTGATGTTTCACTTAGTTTTTGGTGGTTAGTCGCACAACTACTGTTTTTTGTGAGCATTATTCTGACCGTGTGTGACTTGTTTTGGTTGATATTTTGATTGGTTTGGAGAGCCTGTCTGCGGGTTTGAAAGTGATGAAAACGTCAGATTGGTCCACCCTGTAAAAACGGGTTTTTGGGTCACCCAAAAAGTGGTAAAATTTGTGTTCGAGTTCAGGTTTGCGATGTTGGCGCGGTTTAATGTGGTTCGAGTTGAGCAATGTTTTTACTGTTTTTCAGAGTCCGTCTGGAGGTCAAAGAAGTGTGAAAAGTTCAGATCGGTCCACCCTGTAAAAACCGGTTTTTGGGTCACCCAAAAAGCGGTGAAATTTGTGTTCGAGTTCAGGTTTGCGAGGTGTGGCGTGGTTTAATGTGATTTGTGTTGAGCGGTGTTTTTACTGTTTTTCGAGTCCGTCTGGAGGTAAGAAGGTGAAGTTCAGATCGGTCCACCCTGTAAAACCGGTTTTTGGGTCACCCAAAAAGCGGTAAAATTTGGTTCGAGTTCAGGTTTGCGAGGTGTGGCTTGTGGTTAATGTGGTTTGTGTTGAGTGGTGTATTATTTGTTTTTGAGGCCCCCCATTGTTTTTGAGGCAACAACAACAACAAAATTGCATCAATGCAGGCTTTCAAGGCAATGCAGGTAGTGGTCTTTCACTTTGCATGTGTTAATTTTGAATTCGCGCGCGTGTGCCTTGCGGGCAGCGCCTATGTAGCTGCTGATTGGCTGTCCGTTCGCGCGCTTTCTTTGCTCCGTGACTTTTCTACTTCTTTTCTTTTTCTTTTTTATTTTTTCACGCAAGACTCAGGTGAGGTAAATAGGCCCACACCCACTGTAGTTTTGGGTCGCTGGGGCTGTATTTCCGGGGGGGGGATTTCAAAAAAGCACAGCCCGGCCCGATTTTGGGGTCAAAGGAAAAAATGGTCGGAAAAAACAAAATTTCAGAAAATTTTCTTCGGGGAAACTGGTTTGTGTTTGTGATTCGGTATCTGTGAAAGTGCGGGTATTATGGTATTTTGTTTTCTCGTTGTATTTAGAACCGACGAGGCGTGGGTAGTGGCGCTGCGACGTCCGATTCGTCAGTGGATGGTGCCGATGAAAGAAGCCATGCCGGTACCACAGTCGACGAAGAAGCCATGCCGGACACGGAAATCGTGAGAAACTAGCTTTATTAGTTTTGCGATTGTAGCTGAGCGATTGGGTTCACAGTTTGTGGTGCTGGTTGCCCGACGATAACTAAACTAAACTAAACTAAACTATAATCTAGTCGCACGATTGTGCGACCAGTATCAAGTTGCGGTCTTAATTGTACGACTATTTTCTGATGCTCGTCGCACAACTAGGCAGTGCGGGTGCGACTAGGCTGTAGTGTGGTTTAGTAAAGCGACCAGTATCAAGTTGTGGTCTTCATTGTACGACTATTTTCTGATGCTCGTCGCACAACTAGGCAGTGCGGGTATTATGGTAATGGCTGCGTGACTCGGTAGTGCGTGTGATGTTAATCGTGCGACTATCGTGCGGTTATAGTGTAGTTTAGTTGTTCGACCAGTATCAAGTTGCGGTCTTAATTGTACGACTATTTTCTGATGCTCGTCGCACAACTAGGCAGTGCGGGTGCGACTAGGCTGTAGTGTGGTTTAGTTGTGCGACCAGTATCAAGTTGCGGTCTTAATTGTACGACTATTTTACCATTCTAGTCGCAAAACAGTGCAGTGCGGGTATTGGCCGTGTGATTCGGTAGTGCGTGTGATGTTAATCGTGCGACTAGGTTATAGTGTAGTTTAGTTGTGCGACCAGTATCAAGTTGCGGTCTTAATTGTACGACTATTTTCTGATGCTCGTCGCACAACTAGGCAGTGCGGGTGCGACTAGGCTGTAGTGTGGTTTAGTTGACAACCGCGCTAAGGATCCTGAATCAGGCCGGGCAAGTCGTATATCGTTCGATTCGTCTAGTCGTGGAGACCGTGCCCATCTATGTACAAAAAAATAATATGGCTTCTATCGCGAGAAAACGGCCGGTGATGTTTCACTTAGTTTTTGGTGGTTAGTCGGACAACTAATGTTTTTGTGAGCATTATTCTGACCGTGTGTGATTTGTTTTGGTTGATATTTTGATTTTGATTTTGTGTGATAGTTTGATTGTTTTCGAATAAGTGTGCGGCGGCTGTGTTGGATTGAGCGTGGCTGGTTTGCAGCTTGACAGTTTTGAGAGTGAGTCACGTTAAAACTGAAAGTATGCTTATAATGGATCGTTTCACATGTGTTAATCTGAATTCCCGATCGTAGGTCGGACTTAAAAGAATGTGTGGTCGTTGTAAGCGATTTCGTGAAAGGTACGTGAATTGATATAAGCGATTTCGTGCATATAAGCGCATGATTTCAACTGCCGCGCACCCATTTTTTTGCGCGACACTAATCTCTTAGCTGATTGGTTGTGATAAGCTTTGTTAATCCCCCGTGGGAAAGTTGCGCGTGGGAAAGTTGCGCGTGTGAAAGTTTATAATTATGTGTGCTTTTTCTCACGCTTGATCATGCTGTGCATTCTTGTTTGTTTTATTTGGTGTGGCTTTCTGATTGAAGCTGAGTCTTTTTATGAAATTAAATAGGCTAATCATGGATAATTTCTATTTTGCCAAGTGCTATCGACGGCGACGCAGCGAGCCGACGGAGATCGCTTTTGCCCGTTAGTTGGAGGAGTAGCCTGTCCAGCCTGCGTTTTGTGATGTTAGTTGAGGGACTATCCTTTTTGCGACGCCAGCCAGTACTTCTAATGTTGTATTGTGTACAGTCAATCAACAGCCTGTCCAATCTGTGTTTTATGACGTTAATTGTCGGACTAGCCTGTGCATTTCGTGCCGTTAGTTGTTGGACTAACCAATCCAGCCTGTGCGTTTTGTGTTTAGAGATATTAGTCATGTCTTGTATTGACACTCAAGGGCATCGACGGCGACGCAACGCGTCGACGGAGATCGCCCTTGCCCGTCAGTCTTGCCCGTTGGTCGGGGGACCAGCCTGTATATTTTTTGACGTTAATTGTCGGACTAGCCTGTGCATTTCGTGCCGTTAGTTGGTGGACTAACCAATCCAGGCTGTGTGTTTAGTGATTAGGCATATTAGTCACGTCATGTGTTGAAACTCAAGGGCATCGACGGCGACGCAACGCGTCGACGGAGATCGCCCTTGCCTGTCAGTCTTGCCCGTTTGTCGGGGGACTAGCCTGTATATTTTATGACGTTAATTGTCGGACTAGCCTGTGCATTTCGTGCCGTTAGTTGGTGGACTAACCTATCCAGCCTGTGTGTTTAGTGATCAGGCATATTAGTCACATCATGTGTTGACACTCAAGGGCATCGACGGCGACGCAACGCGTCGACGGAGATCGCCCTTGCCCGTCAGTCTTGCTCGTTTGTCGGGGGACTAGCCTGTATATTTTATGACGTTAATTGTCGGACTAGCCTGTGCATTTCGTGCCGTTAGTTGTTGGACTAACCAATCCAGCCTGTGTGTTTTGCACCACGCCACACCCCCCCCCCCACCAATTCTAGTGCCGTTAGTTGTTGGACTAACCAATCCAGCCTGTGCGTTTTGTGTTTAGAGATATTAGTCATGTCTTGTATTGACACTCAAGGGCATCGACGGCGACGCAACGCGTCGACGGAGATCGCCCTTGCCCGTTAGCTTTCTCGTTGGTCGGGGGACTAGACTGTATATTTTGTGACGTTAATTGTCGGACTAGGCTGTGCATTTTGCGCCCTTAGTTGGTGGATTAACCTATCCAGCTCGTGTGTTTTGTGTTTAGAGATATTAGTCATGTCCTGTATTTGCGATGACGGAGTACGCGTGACAACTTTGACGTGTTTGATGGCTGCCCCGCCCGTACTTGTTAGTTGTCGCATCACTGGAGTGTAGGTCGTTGAATTTAGTCGCACAACAGACGGCAAATTTTGTCATGCTTGGTCGCACAACTAAGAATGTACATTATCAATTTAGTCGTGCAACCAACAGAAAATGTCGCCACACTTCGTCGGACGATTGGTAACGTGTGTGGCAGAATCCAGTTCAACAACATACAACAATTCAGCTTCTTGATTTCGTTGCCTTTGATTACAGTACTGTGATGAACAATTGTAGTTCAAGACAAAAAGTGGAAAGGATGTGGTTGTTGCGTGTTGCAAAATGCACGCTTACGACGGCATCGCAACGCGATGACGGAGTACGCGTGACAACTTTGACGTGTTTAATGGCTGCCCCGCCCGCACTGGGTAGTTGTTGTTGGTTGACCATTGTTT
>JASAMV010006329.1:0-10751 GCA_030248065.1 Rhynchonema sp. JSB1_4
TTTTTTATGTGTTTATTATGTGTGGAATCGTGTGAAAACGTAGTATTTGCGCGCGTAGCGTGTGTTTTATTATGTGTGGGCGAATTTTGGGTAATTTGATAAAAAAAAACACTGATCTTACACTAATTTCGGCCATTTTGGTCAAAAATTGGCACTTTTGGGGCAAAATCGGGGGGATACCTACTGTACCGGGGTGAAAATCTGGGGGATACCTACTGTACCATGCCAAACATCGGGGGATACCTACTGTACCAGGCGAGGGGGGATACCTACTGTACTGGGGGGGGGCCCCCCCAAACCCCCCCCCCCCCCCACCTCCAACACTGATTGGGGGGGGCCCACCCCCCTCCCCCCAGCCACAGCACTGCTCCCACACATGGGCCTGCCACTACACTGCCCCCGAGGAGGTACACTAAGCGCTGCACGCACGAAAAAAAGGGGTAGGTACACTAACCGCCGCGCCGGACCAGGAACTACACTGCCCCTACCCGCCCCGGATTTTTCCACCTATGTACCCTACCCGCCCCGCAAAAGTAGCCACAGCACTGGCCACTACTATGCCTCCCAATCTCAACCAAATGACGAGCAGCAAAGCAAACTCAGTCACGCACGTTTTAACTTTCAGTCTGCCAATGCCAAAACAGGAGTCACAGTTTCGATGCAGATGCAGAGAGCTAAAAACAATCTGGGCTTCAGCTTTACTGCCTGGCAACGGGAGGGAGCGGATGCGGGCGCTGTCCAAGAGTATTTGGCGCAGACGGATTGTGTGTGCGAAATGTCACATGTGAAGCACGTGAATCAACAGGCAGTTGGTTGGTATTCTAAAAAAGGACTGCTCTGCTAATTGAACTTGAGCTGACCCCATCATATAGAAGGGGATTGGGGATATATTTTATACGTAAACGCGCATCAGATAAGGTAGCGGTCGACAGGTTTCGGACTACCTAGCTCTCATAAAGATTGCGAATCAATGAATGAATCAATCAGAGGTCGCAATCGGGCCGGGCCGGGCCAGGCCGGGCCGGGCCGCGATTTTGGGCTTTTGGCTCGGGCCGGGCCGGGCCGGGCCGGAGATTTGGAGGGTCGGGCCGAGCCGGGCCGGGCACCCCGGCCCGAAGCTTCTGAAGTGACTTATTTTGGAGGGATTTTTTTGTCAAAAAATACTAAAATTTCTGACGGATTCGGCAAGTAAGTGATCAGTATTGTCTATCTGACGAGTTTTTCATGGAAAACAATCAGTGGTGTGGCTACCCAGGCGTGCAATCAACCTACTGTTGTACCACCAGAAGGGCCTACAATCAACCTACCTGCTGTACCGGCCGAGCTAGGGGGGGACAAAATTTTTCATGTCTAAATTTTGATAAAAATGTGCTCTAAACGCAATTTCGCGCTCAGCGCGCGATTTTTCGCCTATTTGGGCTTTGGAGTGAAAAATATCGATTTTATACCATTTTGAGCCAAAAATAGCAACCTACTGTACCAGCCGGGGTCGGCTACCTACCTACTGTACCAGGATGGCGCGTCAATCTTCCTACCTAAGGGGGCCCACCCCCAGCCACACCCTTGAAGACAATTTATTTTCAACCAAAAAAAATAGATTCAAAAATCGCAAAAGTTATGACAAAAATTGGGTTAAAAATTGAGCCAAAAAATCGGGCCGGGCCGGGCCGGGCCGGAGATTTGGGGGTTCGGGCCGGGCCGGGCCGGAGATTTGGGGGTTCGGGTCGGGCCGGGCCGGGCCGGGCCGGAGATTTGGGGGCTCGGGCCGGGCCGGGCCGGCCAAACCCGGCCCGATTGCGACCTCTGGAATCAATGAAAGTAACGTCAAAACAAATGTGAAGGAAGGACGAACAATTGTCACCAGTGCTGTGGCTACTTTTGCGGGGCGGGTAGGGTACATAGGTGGAAAAAATCGGGGCGGGTAGGGGGGTAGTGTACCTGGGATTTTGGGGGGGGGAATCCGGTTTGGGGGGGGGGGGGGGGGGGGGGGAGATTTTTCGGGGGCGGGTAGGGTAGAACACAAGTTTTTTCGGTGCCTGTTTTTATGTACAAAAAGTGCATATATCGCGCGCAGCGCGAGATTTTTTGCACTTTTCAGGGTTTTCGGTCGAAATTTGGGCATTTTTGGCCGAAAAATGGGCATTTTGGGGGTAATAATGGTTGCGTATCATTACGGTCCAGTGCTCATTAGGGTCCAGCGCGCATTAGGGTCCCATGCTACACTTGGGTCCAGTAGCGTTAGGGTCCATAGCATTAGGGTCCACCCGTCGTTAGGGTCCATAGCATTAGGGTCCACCCCTCAGTAGGGTCCATAGCATTAGGGTCCACCCCTCAGTAGGGTCCATAGCATTAGGGTCCACCTGACAAAGTGTAGCAGTAGGGTCCACTGACCATTAGGGTCCATAGCATTAGGGTCCACCTGACAAAGTGTAGCAGTAGGGTCCACTGACCATTAGGGTCCATAGCATTAGGGTCCACCTGACAAAAGTGTAGCAGTAGGTGACAAAGTGTATTGGTCGCACAATGACTTTATAAGAATTGGTCAAATTTTTTTCCTGAATCGCAAAGAGGGAAAGTGACGGGGCAGTGACGTTGCGTTGCGCGAGCGCACACAAAACACGTTGTAAAGAGAATGTTTCAGACCTGCGGCAACGTGGTTGATCTGCTGGATTATTTTCAGGTGAAAATGTTTTGTGAGAATCACAAATAGCACAGTGGTTAAGAGTGAGCGGCGAATAACGGCCCCGAAAATTTGACCTATTTTTGCACTTTTTTGGAAAAAATTCTTCATAAAAAGGGTATTTTGGCGACTTTTGAGAACATTGACCTAGAAATCCCACATTTTAGACCTAAAAATGCAAGTTTTAGGCCTGAAAACGGCCATTTTGGGAAAAAATTTGGGGAGATAGTGTACCCGGAGAGGGAGATAGCGTACCACCCGAGGGGGAGATAGCGTACCCCTCTCCCCGCCAGGAAGGAACTACGCTGCCATGAACCTAAGTGATCACTAATGCTATGGGTGTAAGTGGCCAGTGGACCCTGCTGCTACACTTTTCTCAGGTGGACCCACTGGTGTAGCTGGGGGGAGTGGGGGAGCCCCCTAGGGGCCTAGGTACAGTAGGTAGGTAGGTTGACGCTCCATGCTGGTATTGGTCGCACAATGACTATATGAGAATCCATCCCCCTAATTTTCCTGCATTGAAAAGGCGGATATTTGGCATTTTTTTCAAATTGGACCAGGTTTTGACAAGAACTTTGCATGCTTATCAGTGAGAAGAATGAGAAACACACGTGTGCAGAAGTTTCACCCTGAATTCTACGCAACCGAAATGGTTCGGGCTCGGGTTACTGTAGCCACGTATTACACGCTTTGTGTGTGAAATCGATTACAGCACACACACGTTGATCACTCCCGATAAATAAAGCGGGAAAAGAAAGAGAAAATAACTCCTTGTCAAAACCTGATTCAATTTGAAAAAATCGCCAGAAACCCTCCTTGCCGATGTAGGAAAAATATGGGGATGGATTCTCATATAGTCATTGTGCGACCAATACAGTAGGTAGGTCGCCGCCCGGCGGCTGGTACAGTAAGTTGTGATTTTTGGCTCAAAATGGAATAAAATCGATAGTTTTCACTCCAAATAGGCGAAAAATGACGCGCTACGCGCGAAATTAGCGCGTTAGAGTACATTTTCATCAAAATTTCGACCTAAAAAATTTTGTTCCCCCCTAGCTCGGCCGGTACAGTAGGTAGGTTGCCGCCCCACATTTTAGGTGGTACAGTAGGTTGCCGCCCCGCCTGCATAGTTTTTTTAGACACTTTTTAGGTGCAATTTGCACCTAAAAAATCAGAATTGCACCTAAAAATTCAGGGTTAGGTGCAAGGTTGCACCTAAAATTTTGGGCCCTTATTTGCTTAATTTAGCATTTTATACAGCATCTTTTAAGGTTGGAAAGCTTAGAAACAAAAAAATGCGCAGCGCGGCTTTTCATTCCTTCCAATAAATTCCATCGAAGCATTTGGTCGACATTGACAAAAAATATTGATCTGATTGATTGATTTCGTACACAGTTAGTACCTGGTGTGCTGGTGATAAGATTCAAAACAAATACATGCTGTACTAGGATCAGTGAAATTCCTGGTCCGGCGAGGCGGTTAGTGAACCTACCCACTTTGTCGGTGCGGCGGTTAGTGTGCCTCCCTGTGGGGGGAAGGAGGGGGAAGACCAAAATTCAGGAAAAAATCCTTCTTTGAGGTAAAAAATTTGACCTATTTTTGCTTTTTTGGAAAAAATTCTCCATAAATAGGGGTTTTTGGCGACTTTTGACAACATTGACCTGAAAATTACCCATTTTAGGCCTAAAATGCCCATCTTGGGCTTAAAAACGCCTATTTTAGGCAAAAATTGCGGCGGTTAGTGTACCTGGTGCAGCGGTGAGTGTGCTAATGTACCTTGGTCGCGGCGGTTAGTGTACCTTAGGAGGGGGCCCCCTCCCCCCAGGAACTACACTGACTAGAACTAGAGCAGAGCATGACAACAGTATTAGATACCCACACAGTAATGAACAGCGACAGTAATTGATTCGTACGTGGCCCCCAAATGTGGATATGGTGACATGAAAATTTTACTGTTTCGTTTTCTTCTCAATCGGTTCTCAATAATGAAACTGGTACAAAATGTGCTACACAATGTTGAACTTTCCCTGAAAAGTTTGCTTTTGCTAAAGGAAAAGGCATTCATTGCGTTACAACTTTATTGAACTTCTAAAAGCACGCAAATAGCATTGAACACACAACCTGGCAAAAAAGCCTAAAATTGGCGTTTTTTGTCCAAAATAGGGGTTGCACCTACTTTGGCCAGCTTGCACCTAAAAATTGGGGGGTTGCACCAAGTTGCACCTAGTGAATTTTGAAAAAAAACCCTGCCCGCCTGGGTAGCTACACTACTGGGTGGACCCTAATGCTATGGACCCTAATGGTCAGTGGACCCTACTGCTACACTTTTGTCAGGTGGACCCTAATGCTATGGACCCTAATGGTCAGTGGACCCTACTGCTACACTTTGTCAGGTGGACCCTAATGCTATGGACCCTAATGGTCAGTGGACCCTACTGCTACACTTTGTCAGGTGGACCCTAATGCTATGGACCCTACTGAGGGTGGACCCTAATGCTATGGACCCTACTGATGGGGTGGACCCTAATGCTATGGACCCTAACGACGGGTGGACCCTAATGCTATGGACCCTAACGCTACTGGACCCAAGTGTAGCATGGGACCCTAATGCGCGCTGGACCCTAATGAGCACTGGACCGTGGTAAAAATCGGGGCGGGTAGGGTACCAGGGCGGGGCGGGTAGGGGGGTAGGGTACAAGAGCGGGGCGGGTAGGGGGGTAGCGTACCAGGCCGGGGCGGGTAGGGTACCATTGGGGGGGCACCCCCCCACCCCCCCCCCCAGCCACAGCACTGATTGTCACTAGAATACGGCATTTTCTCTTCTTATTCATGACTTTCTTTCTTTCAGAGGAAACCGAATTTTTCCAATTTTTTTCTTGTTTACAAACGATTTTTTCTTTTTTTCAACGCTTTGGCGACTCCGGGCGTGGGTGTTGATCGCCTCGCAAAGAGAGATTAAAGAAATTTTAGGGGGAGATACTGTACCAGCATCCAGCAAGTACCATAGTACTTTCGCGAGAGTTCAACAGTGTACCGTATTGTCGGAAATAGAACCCCCCACCCATTAATTGAACCCAACCCAGATGGCCCGAAATCAAAAATAGAACCCCATTAATTGACCCCCCCCATTGACAGAACCCCACCCCCAACCTTCACCGTACCACTGGGGCTCTATTAATTCACTGACCCCATTTTGGGGGCTCTATTACGGGGGGCTCTATTCCGAGGGGCGGAGGGGGCCTCTTTTAATTCACTGACCTACCACGGATCAGTGTAGTTCCTGGGGGGGAGGGGTCCCCCTCGGGTACGTCTGTTCCCCCTCCATGGTACGCCTGCCCCACTGTTCCCTCTCCTCCGGGTACGTCTGCTCCCCCAATTTTTACCTAAAATAGGCAAATTTTGGCCTAAAATACCGTAAAAACCTAAATACAGCCCCCCCCCGGAATAGAGCCCCCCCCTTAATACAGCCCCCCCAAAAAGGGGTCAGTGAATTAATAGAGCCCCCCCCCCTAAGTAACATCCCCTATACTGTAGTGTATTAAGGCTTGATAGTGGTGTACAGGTACATTTATGCACGTTTGTTGTTCGTTCAGAGCACATAATACGCCTCCTATTGACGAATAGACACGAATAAATGCGATTACAAGCGAAAAAACATCCTTTCAATCCCCTTTTTAGGGGTTTTTGGGGGGTATTTCTCGGAACAATTTTTCAGGTTCGGGTCAGTGAATTAATAGAGGCCCCCCCGGAATAGAGCCCCCCCCCCGTAATAGAGCCCCCCAAAATGGGGTCAGTGAGTTAATAGAGCCCCCCCTTCTATTTAGGTTTTTACGGTAGGCATTTTTAGGCATACCGTATTGTCGGAAATAGAACCCCCCCATTAATTGAACCCCCCCTAAATGGCTCGAAATCAAAAATAGAACCCCCCATTAATTGACCCCCCCATTAATAGAACCCCACCCCCAACCTTCACCGTACCACTGATTAGTGGTATGGTAAGGCTGTGTTGTTGTGTCAAACGTTGTTTAAGCTTGCGTTTTCAGCAGAATACGGCTTTTTAAGCATATTTAACGCTGTTAAAGGCAGAAAATACCCTAAACAGGCCATTTTTAGGGGCATTATTAACAATGATTTTTTTCGTCGGGGGGCCAAATGAAAAATATAACCCCCCCAATAATTGACCCCCCCCATAAATTGAACCCCCCCAAAATGACCCCAGTGAAAAAATAGACCCCCCGGGTTCTATTTCCGACAATACGGTACGATGAGTGATTTTTAGGTCAATGTCGTCAAAAATCGCCAAAATACCTTTTTTATTGAGATTTTTTTCCTAAAAGGGGCAAAAATGAGCCAAATTTTAGACCTCAAAAAATGACTTTTCTATTTTCTCCAAATTTGGGTCCTCCCCCCTTTCGGGTCCCTCCCCCCCCCCCCTTCTCCCCCCAGGTGGGTACGTCTGTTCCCCCTCCGAAAAAAGGGGGTACCGCCTGTTCCCCCTCCGGACCAGGAACTACACTGCCACGGATTGTTAAAAAAGGTCAGTTTTTAGGTGTTTATACCACTTCTCAGTGTAGTTCCTGGGGGGGGAGGGGGGGTCCCCCCCCCTCGGGTACGCTATCTCCCCCTCGGGTGTTACACTATCCCCCTATCTCCCCCTCCGGGTACACTATCTCCCCCAATTTTTGCCTAAAATGGTCATTTTTAGGCCTAAAATGGGCATTTTTAGGCCTAAAATGTGTGATTTTCAGGTCAATGTTCTCAAAAGTCGCCAAAATACCCTTTTTATGAAGAATTTTTTCCAAAAAGGGGCAAAAATAGGTCAAATTTTCTACCTCAAAAAGTGACTTTTTCCCGAATTTGGGTCTCCCCCCCCCTTCCCCCCCTCGGGGGTACACTATCTCCCCCTCCGAAAAAAACGGAGGGTCCGCTATCTCCCCCTCCGGACCAGGAACTACACTGCCACTTCTTGCATGTGCCCCGTGCGGTACAGTTTCAAACACACTTTGGTTACTAACAGAGAACGTATTCTATGGTTTGTGTTTCAAAATAATGATCTACGAAGTATCCCGTGAGCCATCAGACGGACGTTTGTTCGTCGAGTCTGTACGGCTACCCCCCCACCTTCAACACTGCCCTCAGGGTATTATTGTGCTGGAAATGGAAAATTGACTTTCATTTATCTCAGGCTTGTGAAGCCTTTCTTATAGGTAATTAGGTTCAGACTTGACGAGACCACAATATTGATTTTAATGATAAAGTATTTTTGCTTCCTCACAATGTTATGTAACAAATTGCTTATGGCCACAATAACCCCAGATGTGCTCGAAATCTCAGCAGTAAATGACGGCGAAAACATCACCCGATGCGTCATCAGCATCACCACAGATGAGTGAAGAGCAACGTATGGCGTCACAAAACTCACCGCCGTCGCAGACAAGCAATGCGCCCCAAATTGCTCTCTTAGCTGGCATTTTCCTGGTCGGAATTGGCATTTTATCCGTTGTCTACTTGACAATGCCCGAGCTCACCAAGTTGGTTTATTGTCCACGCGCTTTTCTGTATTGTAAAAACGTAGAGCCCCGAGCCCTCCCCGAAAGAGTCTCCCTCTTAATACTTGTACACACGCCTGGCCTTCGGCTGCATTTCTATGAGCGCGATATGCGCCTCGTAGGGTAGGCATACCACGGAGATGGAACACGAGGGGGACCCGTCCCCCAGGAACTACACTGATGCCAGCGTACTTCAAACGCACTTCTGAGGGAACAAATTTTTTCAGATTTAGGTCAGTGAAAAATAGAGTCCCCCCCGGAGTAAAGCGCCCAGAATACAGCCCCCAAAAAATGGGGTCAGTGAATTAATAGAGCGCGATTAGGTTTTTACGGTATTTTATACATTCGTGACCTGTCACACGAATTTATTGCGCATGACAAAGTCAAAAGGCTTGTTTATCTCTTTCTAGTGATGAGAAAGGAGCAATGAAACTGCCACGACATATCGACGATGCCAAAGATCTGGGCAAAGTGCTATCGAGGTACAAAGAACGGTATTTCTACACGGTGCTGTTCGGTGTCACATGCGTGTACATTTTGTGAGTTTCTTGAGAATTCTTGGACGTGTTACAGTGTGCAGTGTGGTAAACAGTTGCTTTTCGTTTACATTTGTTTTCAGCCTTCAATCGTTCGCAATACCTGGATCAATATTCCTCAGCATTTTGTCTGGTTTCCTGTTTCCGTTTCCGCTTGCTTTAACGCTCGTATGCACGGTACGTCCTTTGCGACTCGTCATTACTGTTGATTTTTTTAAACCAGATCTTTTCGCATATTTTCTGCGATGTTTCAGCGCAGACAGGGACTTTCTTTTTAAATTTTTGCTCGTAAACCCTGAAAATCTATTAGCCAGGAAGACAAAGAAAACACCAGCGAGCGCTACTTAATTTTACCTGCTTGATCATCGGTGCACTGCACCGTGTTCTGTGAGAATGTGCACCAGGTGCGCCAACCCTGGTTACGTCCCTGGCCAGCAGCAAGGAACCGCAAACCTGCTCTGGCCAGTTTGGCTGACGAACTAAAAATCAACTGTCCAATCTGTAAGCTTAACTAGCCTATGGCTAGTAACTTTGGTTTAAAAAGTCCTTGTTTCAGTGCTCATCTCTCGGCGCCACGATTTGTTATCTGCTTTCGTTTCTCGTCGGTCGAAGACTAGTCCTGCGATATTTCCCCGATCGTGTCACTCAATGGAGTTCTCAGGTACAAATATAGCCGCAGATGAAAAACGACGGAAGAAAAAGATGTTTTGCTGTGAAATATGTTTTTCTGTAAAAATTGCGCGGTCGACTTCGATATTTTTTGGAGAAGGGTTCAGGTAGTGGGAAAACAATTGTTTTTGCTTCAAAAAAAATACTTTCTCAAGCGTGTTTGCGGCTTTTGGTCGCACCTCCACAGGATTGCCTTTCGCACACCATTTTAGCGCAGCGCATAATTTGCCGGGCCTAATTTTGGCTGGGATAAGTATCTAAAAAATGTCAGCAAATATATTTTTCAGGAAAAATTGTAGCTATAGGTGCGAAAACAATCCTACAATAGAATTTTAAAGCGGTCTTACCAAGGCGGGATTCAACCCCGCGGAAAGCAGGCCCTTTCGTCACACAATCTCGCTTCGCCCCTCTAATTGAGAATTTTGCACATTTCAGGTTGCACGACACTCGGATCATCTATTCAACTACATAGTCTTTCTGCGCATCACACCATTTCTGCCAAATTGGTTCATCAATATCGCCTCGCCCGTCATTGATGTGCCTCTGTCGCCGTTCTTTTGGGGCACGTTTTTCGGTTGGTTTTACTGTGTTGACAAAATGTTTATTAGACGTAACAAGGAAGCACTATGATCACTATTTACGATGTTCGTTGTGTGTTTACCTCAATTTGATGTAACAAAATGTACCACAACAAGCAAACTATCGCATGATTAAACTGGTTTCAATATGCAAATCATAAAGTGTGGAATTCCGCTGCAATGATGTTTTCTGTATTTTGCAGGCGTTGCCCCGCCGAGCATTCTATTTATCCAGATGGGTGGTACGTTGTACACACTGACGGACACCGGCTCTGCATTCAATTTCACGTCCATATTCTTGTTGACTATCGCTGCTGTCGCATCGCTTTTGCCGGTGATGTTTCGCAAGAAAATGCAGGAGAAAATTGACTAGAATGCATTTTGGGTGATTTGGTGGACCAAATTTGAAGAGATTTTGGGGTTTAGTTTCTGCGCTGTATTTTCAAAATAAATGAGTTGACTTGCTGTAGCGCTGCATTGTTGGTGCGTATTTCGATTCGTTTGTTTTTTCATGTGCTCATGTCAATAGTTCAGTGGTTGTTCTCTTAATTTCCAGCTGCAGTTACTGCACATTTGTTCAAAAAAAACATTGCTCTCTTCTGAGACTTGTATCATACTGTTTATTCAAATTCAAAATATACGTTTCTTAGTTGAAGACATCAAAACATTTCGTGCGAATCCTCTGCCTTTCCGAATCCAGTGATGATTATTGTGCTGTGATTTTTTTCGAAGTTTTTTTCTT
>JASAMV010006330.1:0-128256 GCA_030248065.1 Rhynchonema sp. JSB1_4
TACATCTAACTTTTGATTGACTGCCAACTAACTGTCAAAACAATAATGCGCACTTGCGTGGGTTGCAGTGCTGCAGCACTTTGGTTGACCGGCATCATAAAGACACTGCGATGATCATCAACTCTAATTTCGATATTGCATGATTTTGCCTGCGTCAGCATGAAATTTATGTAACACGCATGTTTAGTTGTTGTTGTTGTTTCATTGACGTCATTTTTGTGCTTTAATTCTTAGTATACAGGATGCGGGTGGTTTTTGTGCGCTGATCTGAGCAGAAAACCAACGCAGTTTTGAACGAAACATACCATTGCCGGTCAAGCCAGCTGCCCTTTTTTGATGATTCTTTTCAGTTGCAATTCTATGAATCCACTTTTAGAAGGTTTGACCGAAACGATTTCGAAACAATATGACATTTTTATTATTTCAGTGAATTATGGAAGATGTAAAATACATAATACTGTTGGCCAGGGCACGGTAAATAAAACAAGCAATCACACAAACCTGGTTTAAGACTTGAGGCAATGAGAAACAGACAATACTAACATTATTATAATGCAGGTTTTAAATGACACAAATTACCGAAATACAGAACGTCTACTTTTTCCTGACGACCAACAATTTGCACAAATGATCGGTGAAGTCATCATGCGGCTTCGTGTCATCGTTTTCGACCAACTCCAGTTTCCCATCCGATTTCTGGCATTCTTCCAACGCCCATGTGATGCCGTCGAGTCGGGCCTGGCTGAGATGCGGCAGTGACTCGATCGATATGAAAATACCGCCTGCGAAAATGCTAAATATTGAAACAAAATGAGGGAAATGTTTTAGAATATCACATCACGATAAAGAGGGTAAACCGATTTTCACAGCTAACCGCACCCTTCTTGAGTCCGTCGTCGACCACCTGTTTCACGAACGATTCCACCTCGGACAATGACATGGACGATAGGATCACGTCGTAGCTGTTACCTGAATCAACAAGGCGGCCACATATACTTATTCCTGATTGTCAAGGGAATCCATGATTTAAAATAAAGCAGACTTACGTGCTTCAGTCAAGAACCTGGTCTTCTGCCCCCTCTCAACGACCTCGTTGAACGTTTGTTTGTACACGCCGTGCTCGTTGGCCCGTTTCAGCATTTCCTTGGAGCCATCCGAGATAAACAGATTGGTGTACCCAGCGGCGTGAAGCTGAAGTGACACCCGTTTGAAATAAGGCAAGTTTTCTGACGGCTTTTGCATTTCGATACAAAGAATGCGACCGTGCTGATAACCACGAAAGTTGATACACACATGTGAAACATCCGAGCACAGTATGACTCTACCGTTGGTTTAGAAAGGTTTGTGAGCTTGAAAAATGTCAAATTTCAGAGAGGAGCAGCAAAGTGATTTACCCGTTTGCCGACTTGTCCCGTTCCGCCGCAGAAATCGAGGATTTTCGAGTTGCGATCGGGCGAGTGTCTTTTGATCAGGTCGACTGCGTATTCCCACGCTTTGAAACCGAGCACCTGGCCGTCCTGAACACAAAAAAACATAGGGAATTTCAGTTCCGTTACGCACCATTTTGTTGAATTTAATTCAGGTTTTCACCAAAACAACTTCAATACTGTACATACTACTGTAGCTGGGTATGCTTATGTGCGTTGGGACTTTTTACCTTAATTAGCGCTCACCTCGTTGTACGACGCAGCCCAGTATTGATCGTACGTGTCCACGTAGTCCTTTCCGGATCGGTCGGTTTTGTAGAGCACTTTCCTTGATTCGGTGATGTTTCTCAGTGATGCTTCACTGATCTGAGGTTTGGTTTTACCGGGCATGGTCGGTTGATTGGGATTGGGGGTTGAAACCTTGACAAGATGATAGTTCAAAGTTGAGATCAGAGTTGTTGTGTTTTGTCTGAGACACTTGGTGACAACAAGCGTGCTTTATAAAGTAACCGCTTGGCTATAAAATTTGAAGGAAGGCCGAAGTTCATGTCTGTTTAGAGGAGAATTCCACACTTGGTTACTTGGAGTGGTTGCAACTCCAAAGTGGAATATTCCTGTGCGCACTGTGTCTTATTGGGTATCAATATACGTGAGCGTTGTTCACGTGGCTTTGTGTGCGCTGTCTTTGTTTACTTGCTGTGACCAGGTCAAGATGTATGTACCTGCAGCTTCCGAAGTTCTGGCCTTTGTGTATGCATGAAATTAACGGTCTCATGGTGGTAACATGTCTGGTCCATATGCCCAATGGGTATCAATCAATTAAATCATGCGGGGAAAAACTCCTGTGCAAAAATCCCATGTTGGAATGAGCTGGCTGGCATCACTAAACTTCTTGTCCGATCTAGGTATAACAAAGTCACGTGACCATCCGGCTCGATCTGAATACGCCAAGATACTTTGTGTTTCATTCAGTTTATTTCTTATCACGCATTGCCAATTAAAAATCGCTCATCGATGCTGTTTTCGGGTCCTAAATTAGAGATTGGCCAAATTGCCAGAAAGAACACCTGGTGGGACATCGGAGAACAACAAATACCACACCCTTACTTTTTCAAAATGCGTCTCCTATCTGCTCGTAAATATTTCGCTCGTGGTCACCCCAGTGGAACACCACACGTCGGATAACATGTTGGATCTGCCTTGTCACATGAGAGTTTTTGCATGGTGAAAAAAAACAGTAATGCCACGATCTGCGACCAGTGGCAAAGTTGTTTATTTTCGGTCCGGTCCAACTGTTGAACACATACAACAGACATCTCAAGTCGAAACAAAAGTCACCAAACTTTCTCTTTCGAATCAAAGCCAGTCCACAACAAAACATTATGCGCGTGACAAAAAGTAAGCGCATAATCACATTATAATGTGAATTCACCTAAATTTAGAAAATGCTTGTCTTTCACGAGCGTTTCAGGCCCAATCAATTTTAGAAGTGCATCATAAAAAAACTGAACGCGAAACTTTCTCTTTTGTAGTAGTGATGGTGATAATGGGAGTGAATGCACGACTTTCATAGCGCGGCGTGTATACATCCTTTCCTTGTGTGTGTGTGAATGTGAACGAAGTTGCGTGAAGCGCAGCAGTCAGCATTCAAAGTGCCTGTAATAATGCATGCCCATGTGCAGTGCAATGCAAATAATACAATCGAAACTGATCGGACAACGTTTCTTATCATAACGATAAACAGGTCGCTCAAGTTTGTGACATCATTTTCTCTACAACTTAGCAATTTTGTCGCAAAATAAATCAGCTTCTTTAACCAAATGTTTGTTGCTGGACAAGCTACGCAGTAGCCCACCACACCCTGCAAAATCAATCAGTGTCGTTTTACTAAAGGCCCGTGGTCGTGGTGGCAGGTGAAGTTGCAGTCAGGTGTGACCAGTCATCATTATGTATGTAAAGTAGGTGCTGTGGTCAGGTGGGACAAATTTTTTCAATTGATTTCATTTTTAAACTATCATTTTAAACCAAGTGCAAATAACGTAAACATGTTCTCTAATGAACGTCAAAAGTTTCTGTCCCATCTTTCATTCTCTGTTTCGCGAAGTGCGACTCTTTGTACCACTGCGGCTGAGCGGCGCTGATTCGCACTCGACAAACTTTTAATCGACCTCGTCAGGTATACGTATGTATGTGTAGTTGATGCATTTAAAAACTACTAAGAAGTGTAGAAGTTATACAATGTCACTTTCACTCAATAATCTGCACACTGGTCGTTTTCCATTTTTTGTTGAGATGTTTTTTTGATCGGCACGCGCCTGCCAGGTCCTGGAGGTGGCGTGCGTCAGTTTTTGAGGATGTCATCTCACTTGTAGAATGAAGCACTTTATTTCTTTTACTATTTTGTACAAATCCACATTTTCTGAATTTTTTCACACCACGCCTTGTTTCTGACGCTTCCTGTATGTAGGTGTTTGTCAATGGTAGGCAACAAATAAACACAATATGTAGGTTTACAACTTTATATAATAACTCAAACATGCTTGTAATTTGTCTCGGTGTTTTCTTTTAGTGATGTCAAAACCGCACAAGAATAAACATGATGAATCACCGAGGTTTATGTTTTATTCAACCGGTACCTATAATACCTATACCTATACATACCGTATTACGTATTCCGGCAATGCAGTTTGGGTGTAGTCCACGAGTTACTAAACTGTTTACCACCCCCGCGAATGCTATGCAAAGTATGGGACTACAGAAAAAACCTCTCATGATTCAATCAAAATAACAGTTAGATGAGGATTGGCGTGAGAACTTTAGTCACAAGCGCCTCATTTCACACCGGTTGAAGGCTTTTGCAACAATTTCGCTTCTATACGAGATATGCGCGTACACTTTTAAATGAATTGTCTGGTAGAAACTCGGTGAACGAAAGGTACATAGTAAACGAATTACAATGTGCGGTTACCATGTGTCTAAGCATTGTGATGGCCAAAATTGCCAACTTCGTGTATTTTGAGTAAGACAAGTAATGCAGCGTTTCAGGTTCAGGAAAGATTCAATTTCAGTATTGTTTGAGCATAAATCGAATGAGCAGAATATCGTCATTCATAGCTCTGTTGGTGGTGATCGAAATGGTGTGCGACGCCAGGCCATGGAGGTAAAACATTTTGAAAGTCGTAAGTTTCCATTATTTTTTTAGAAGTTAGTAAAAATTTATACCCCTTTACAGTGAATCAGTAGTGAACTCCTCAAACTAGTGAATATTTTTGAATGATTTGTTCCCGATCTGCTGTTAGCCTCATAATCACCACAAAATGGTGAACACGAATACATTCTTTGTGTTGTGGTGATCGAAATCGGGCCCCGATCCCCTGACCAACTGTAAACGGATGTTGTGTACCTATACATGTGATACATGTATCTACCCTTTAATTCGCAGACGTTACCACACCACGGATCACCGGCTTCGTCACGAACGCAAACGTCTGTCGTTACATCTGGCCAGGTCGGCCTTCTACAAATCGACCACACTGACGAGCACAACTACGGTTTCGCCACCCGCAACCGCCACACACAGACATCGACGAAAACTGAGCAAGCCGACCCGGATTAGGAACTGCTGGTTCTCGCCCGTTCAGTGTCTTTTGTTTACGAAAAAACACTTCAGAGAAGTTTGAATGGTGCCACTCTCAGTGTTCCGTTTTTCGGTTTAAAATGCCAGTTGAACTGACCAGGAGCAATTTTGTTGGGACCAAGTTCTTGTACTTGAGTGAACCATATCTTGTGCTTTTTGCCTTTGCAACCACGGCTTTCTATGGTGTTTGATTATTTGCATTTGTGAATTGGGATGTCCAGTCTCATGCCCATGGGTGAGGATCTCATATTTTTTGTTTCATTTTATTGTATGTTTTCCGAATGAGGACATGATTTGACTGTAAAAGATGATGAATGAATGCTGGAACGCTATTTCGTGGTCGCAGAAATTTTATTCGACGTTGTTCGTTGGTATCACCGACTGACTTCGCATACAAAGTCACGAAACACAAAGCGTATACGCATGATTTGAAGCACCATTTTGGCTTTAAAGGGCTCGGGACATAACCGAAGGAAGGATAGCAGGACATATTGTTACATACCGTTGGAAAGCATTCCGACAGCCTATGTCACGCACAAATTTTAAGCTCTTTGGAGATTCGCTATCTCTTGGTAGAGGGACTTTTCGTTCCAGAAAAAACTGAATTTTTGCACGAATTGGAACGACCGGTGCAGAAACCCTAACTGCATTGAAGGTCAAGTAACACATGGATAGGATTACAACAGCTTCGGAATAACTTATCAATACAACTTCAGTTGCTCAAACCATTGCTTCACACGGTGAGGGTGCGAAACGTTCCAAAAATCGGCCTTATTTTTCGATAACACAAGTTTGTCCCTAAATTTTGAGGTCACGCTTAGCGCTACGGAAATAAGAACACAATGGGGAAACAGAGCATCGTCGAAAGTACCATAAAATAAGGTTTTTAAATTTTTTAACTCATGGCTAGCTCCGTGACAGGCCTAAAAATCCATTAAATTGCCGCTAAATTAGGTGGTTGTATTCATCGCCAGAATTGCGACACATAAAGGCCACAGATTGTATCGGATTCGAAACAAAAAATTGAGAGAAACGTCTGGTTTAACAACCTATCGAGGTCCGAAGACCCCAAGGTCTACAGATCTATCTGGGTAGCCATACTAATCTGAATATGATATTCAGCTATAAATGCTTATTGTTAACAGCTATTGTAAATGTGACAGCACCAAACAATGTATCTCGGGATTAGCTTTCGAACGATATATAACAAGCCCCAATAAATTCTTACGCTTAAGGGCAGAGGCTAAAAAATTGCTTTTTTGACGATTCTGGAATGAACCGTCACGTCACCATGTGCGATTTTGGAATTTTGACCGTTTCTTGCCCACAGTAAGAGATAGTATGGGCATGTTATATATCGTTCGATAGCTACGTTGAAGCTACATCGTTTGATGCTATCAAATGTGCAATAATCTTTAACAGCAACGACTTATAGCCAAATATCTTATTCAGGCTGGCATGGCTGTAGCAGCCGGACCATGGAGTTTTGAAGTTTTGAAACTCGTCTAGGTTGTTGGACTGTGCGTTTATCTGACTTTCTCGTTTCCAATGCAATGCAATACGTGGCTTATTTACATCACATTTCCGTCAATGAATGCAACTATGCAGTTTAGGGGCAATTTTTAGGTCTTTTTTGGCCCGTCACGACGCTATCAAAGTGTTTCCAAATTTAAAAACCTTATTTTCTGGTACTTTCGACAATGCTCTGTTTTTCTGTTGTATTTTCATTTCTGCAACACAGAGCACGGCCTCAAAATTTAGGGACAAACCTGTGTCCTCGAAAAATATGGCCGATTTTTGGAATGTTTCGCACCCTCACCGAGGGAAACAATGGTTTGAGCGACTGAAGTTTTCATGATAAATTATCCAGTAGCTGTTGTAATCCCATCCACGTGTTATTCGACCTTCAACTCATTTGGAGTTTCTGCACCGGTCGTTTCAAGTTGTGAGAAAATTCAATTTTCTCTGGAACGAAAAGTCCCTCTACCAAGAGATAGCGATTCTCTAAGGAGCTGAACATTTGTACGTGATATGTGCCGCCACAGTGCTTTCCAGCGATGTATGACACTGTGCTCTGCTGCCCTTCCTTCGGTTGTGTCCCGAGCCCTTTAAGGGCGGCACTGGCTGTCTCTTGACACCTGGCCTATGCTGCCGACCTACTTCATGTCACAAAGAAGCAGCAATGCTATTGGTTACAATAACAAGAACAATACCAAACGGGGTATACGAGCACGCTACCAGGTACAATACATGAAAGTCACTTGTAAAACAGAGCCAAACGAGGCACAAGTTTAAAGAAAATTCAAGGTAAGAAGACCAACAGCAATCATGCAAAAATAAAGCATTTTCCAGCCAGAATGCGTGTGCATTTTAGTCGCGTTATTATTGGCATAACCGTGATCTCAGGATTGTGCGTGCTCAAACTTTTCATTCGACTCATCAAGAAAGGCGGTAAGGTGTTCGGAAAAGTCTAGCTAATGAACCACAGTCAGAGTTTTGATTTTGTTTGTATTTACCCTGGACGCAACAGCAACTTTTGCACCGAAATCTGCAGACACGCACAAGCCGAGGGTGTCTCTGTTGGTCTACATCACACGTAGTGACACCCGCATATACTACAATGCATTGGGCACGCTGAAGTGCTATGCCAAACGGCATCGCGTCCATCTGCGGCTATTGTATCACGAGAATTTCACCAAATATTGCGAACAGACAACTGTAAGGCTGGATTTAAACTACGTATTTTCAGTATTTGTTACTCTTGATTGATTTGTTATCCAGATCTACCAACGCAAACATTGTGCAGTGGCCCAATACCTGGACGTCAACCGTCATGTCCATTGGGCCTATGTACTGGACGCGGACACGGGCGTGGTCAATCCCAATCACTCCCTTTATGAGTACATCGGTATTTTTATTGTATTTCTCTTTTTATTCAAAATTGTCGAAAATTTTAACGTTTCACACAGACGACCGAGTGCGTCTAATCCTCATCGAGCGTTTCTACAACTGGGAGATCGCCAGCGGCAATTATATTGTGAAAAATTCGCGCTTCGCGCGCGATTTTCTTCGGGCGTTGTCAACGTACGAGACGAGGTTGCCGCGATTCGGTCAGTTTGACGGCGCAATGCAGGTGCATCTGCTGAAAACAGTGCTGCCTGATGCTGAGGCTGAAGCGAGGATTTGTGAGAAATTATGGTTAGGTAAAGTGTTGTCCACCTTTGTGCTATTTGAGAGAGGCACCCTGATTCTTCAGGTTGACATCGCAACATTGGACCGATTATATGGACTTCATCACGTGCGTTCGGTTGGTGCTCGGCTCACAAAGACTATGGCTGGAAAAGGTTTGACTTTCTGTCAAACACTTTCTTTCTAATAAAGTTTCATACGACTTCCTTTGTAAAATCAGGTGAAAATCTTCCATCGCGCCGAAGGATGGGTGATGGATCAGATCAGCACTGACGGTATGTGGTGTTCAAGGATGTTCATGATGCACGGATGGAAACGAACGGAGGTCAATGCTGATAGTTGGGCGTTAATGGTTGGTTTCGGGTTCTGTGCAACTGATGTGGTTCGGGGAACTGCACCACGCGGAACAGAAATGTCGTGTTAAACTAGGCGATCGGATCGGATCTGATTTGTTTTTGTTCGTGGCTTTTTTAATTCGGTAATTTGAGAATTTCGCGGTTTCGAGTTGCACAAAAGTTGTCTCCAAAGAACTCACAATTGTCAGTAAATAACGTCTCCACTTAAAAAAGTCACGTGTCTAAGACAGAGTCTGTGACCAAGTAGCTAACCTGCTGTCAATTTGGTGCCAGGCAACCCCGCACAGTCAACAATGCGAGCCACACAATCCAACTGAATGGTCCTATAATCCCACGTTGAATGTGAGTTGCGACCAAGTGAAAGAAGTCCTGTTGAAGAAAGAGGCTCTTTTCGCGAGCCATTTCAAACGCGCGGCAAATTTCCAACCTCATGCCGGCATCGGTAGTTGCTGGCCATATTGTGGCGGCAAGCCAAGTGATGAGAAATGAAAAAGATTTTTTTGTGACTTTATTTGTTGTAAAACTGCATGACCTGCATTATTTATCCTCTGAATGTACGTGCATATCTTATGTTTGTATTGAATAATAACGACTCCGACGTAATACGCAAAATAAAATACGGTTGTCACCAGTTGCATAACCCAAATTTGTTATATATCAGCCCCTCTAGAACAGTATATTTGTGCAAAACGCTTTGCCAACGGGCATGCACATCAAATCAGTAAGATTTTGCGTTTGTTTAAGATCTTCCAAAAATCATTTTTAGTCAAGTTAAATTTTAAGTTGCCCAGTATAATTTCTAAAACTATCACATTACCATGGCGACTTACGAAATATCGTTTATCATCAGCTTTATATTCATCTCATCCAGCTACGGCCAAGGCCAACAACAACAGCCGTTTTTGCCCACCCTGGGTATGGTAAATTGCTTTTTCATATAAAAAGCGAATCAAAAGATTTTGATAATTTCAGAACAATTACTCCGCCAACTTTACCAACAACAAGGTGTGCAGAAGCGATATGACCGAGCTCTGGGAATGATGGTACCGGTGAAAACAGCAAGACGGAAAGGTTGTCAGACAAAACACTGAAGTTTCATTTATTTTTATCCTATTTTATACTTATTCAGGACCGTGGTACAGGAACTTGGACGGCAGACATAATCTCCTAGACGAGTACCCCGGCATTTTTGACGTCACCTCAGGCGGATATCGAGGCCGGAGGAACTTCGGAATAGAGGTTCTGACGGTTTAGCAATCATAATGCACCTGTTTTTATTTACTATCATTCATTTTTTTATTAGCTATTAAAGTTCATGAAACCCCCAGGTGCTGCCGGACAGTGACGAAGAGTTCCCGCGTCCAGTCGACACTCATGGAAGGGCGCTGGGCAGAAAACTAGCATTTGGCAATGATTACGATGGTCGATCAAGACACCTGGAATGTTTTGAGATTGTCGCAATTTACCCTTGAACTTGATGTTTCAGCCCTCGGGTATAATCGAGACGAACCGATGACCAGTGCCGGATTCGGCATGAACGTGTTTATGCAACCAGCACAATTCGCAGTGGCTGCCAATCCGTTTGGATGAACAGTGTGATGGGAATGGCACATTTTTTGCGATTTTAGCTTTTAATTATTGTGGCTCTGGTGATTGACTTGCTCACCATGTGTTTGCCATATGCGATGACTAATAAAAGTGAAATTTTATCTTGTCGCTGAGTCAATCACTCTGAGGATAACGTAGCCATTCGACGGAAGTTCAGTACTCGCAAGCAGTAAAGTAAGCACCATATGCATGATACAGTGGTACACATACATGGGCTTGTACTACAGTGGTAAACTCAAGTGGTCAAATCACTTCGTCAACTTGTGCAGTATTCAAACACGCCCTGAATGCCATGTATTATTTCTCGCGTTTATTCAAGGCTGTTCTGAATTGACGAAGTGATTTGACTACTTGTCTTGACCAATGTAATTAATATGAGCCCGTACATGGAAGACCGACTGTACAATGTCGATAAGTTGGTGTCAAACTTTTCAGTCGCGCCCACCGTCGTTAATTTGGCTCAATCATGCGCGTAAACGAGTAAACAAAAGACAAAGGGCTAGATCAGGGCAGGACAATTTGTGAAACCCGATTAAAGTTTAAATTCGAACTTTTTCCTTCCAGGTTGTTCAACAAAAGAAGATAAAATCTAGACTTCCAACCACAGGCGCCAGGAAACATTTATCAACGATTGATGGGATTGCTAACGTCAATTGAGCGTTCCGTTACGCGACTGGCACACGTATTGCCTTCAGTTCAACTTTGGCACTGTCACCTGTAACGTGTGTGGTAGCTATGTACATACATATACACAGCCATAAGGCAGTTTTATTACACATGCAGTATACATTATATAACGGTATAGCAAGCGCGAAGTACTGTACCTCTGTATGCACCGGGGGACCCCAGACCAGGCACAGCGCCCACTGGTGCCCTTAGCAACTACGAACGCGCAGCAAGTTTTGCACCGCCATGCGCTAATAGGTCGTGCGCTAGCCGCGGGTATACGCGTGCACGTGAAACACCCAAGCAACATTATTATCTCATACATACAGCTAAGCTGCTGCGGCTAATGGATGCATTTCCCGCAAATATGTTCGTGTTATGGCTTTTTGTTAGGATTGAACAATCAAGGTAGATAACTTTATGCTGATATTACCTTAAACAGCTGAGGCATTTAATTATGAAACTCATTTTGTCGTCATAAAGAATTCTTACAGTGTTAGATCCAGATGGGCGAGTTGTAACCTGCCCAGCCCTTCGAGAACGATTATGTGCTTTACCAGTTGGTGCTGACATCGCAAGCAATCATTATAATGATCACAAGTCTTGCGTTGGATCGACATGCGCATTCACACGAACTCAGTTCGCCGCCAAGAAGTCCGTCGCCGCCGAGCTCGAGTGATCAGGTTGGTTGTTCAGTTCAGTGATCAATTGAGGTCAAATTCAACCGGTTCTTGAGCCAGTTCGTGCTTGGTACCGTTGTGACTGAAACAGTTTTAAAAAGCTAATAGTTGAAAGTGTTCTTCGAGCGACTGATGCAATATACAGGTGACGTTTCAGGACGAAGAAACGAACGAGCAAGATGCATTTGAGTTCGGTCTTCGACTGGTGCAGGCCGAACGACTCTACGACACAGTGCAACTTGACCAGGCACGTTATGGGCTGAACTTTTCCGAAGAACAATCCCAATGTTCAACTTTTTTCATTCTGCAGCCAAATTCAACGAATCTTCGTAATCTGGAACGAGTCTGCCGTCAGAACAGACTGTGTCGACTGCAGATGCTTCAGTGCTACTATCTGCAACAGTTGAACTCACTCTACGACGACGTCAACACGCTCTACGATTCGCAGCTCACAACAATGGTGTGCAGCTGACGAGTGATCGATTTTCTTCCCATCTAATTTTCCTTTCTCAATCAGGCTCGATTGCACATTTCGTCGCATCCGGCCGACATCCGTGTCGACGACCGACACACGCCCTTTGAACAAATCGAACAGATCGCGTCGGCCACACGTGCTGTCATTGTGCACTGGCATCGAATGTGCACAGGTGCGGGTGCTGATGTTAGAATCTGAACGCGACAAAGAGGACAAATTTTGCATGACTGCAGTTGGCGATCGGGTTCAAGCACTAATTTAGTACGCACAATAAAAGAAGAGCAGTCTCATCCTGGTCGTTATCTCAAAGGCTGATGAAAATATTGTAACATCAGTTCCTTCGTGTATTGATGAGTACAGCTGTTGCCATTTAACTTGACATGGCCCGAAAGTGATCAAATGAATCAGTCAATTATATGGACCAATAACCACTGCGCAGGTGTGGCGCACAATCAGTGGCTCCGCCGGATGTGGCCAGTCATCCGTCCCAGTATCGACGCTCGTGCCCGTCGCGCGGTGGTGATGTGCGTGCGCACAACGGTGCTCTGCCACACCGTCCTCAACCTGTCGTTACGATTCCTGAGCAGATTGCATCCGCAGCAACTACGTGACACCTACACCGATAGGATAGCCGAGGCATTGGCTGGTTAGAGGTGTTTCCTTGAAATTCAGAGTAAACCACTCCGGTGTCAAGCGCTCAGTTGCTCACGGGTGCCTAACCTATGGATCGGAGGCCAAATCAACACGAAGGCTGGGTCGAAGCAATCGTTTCAAATTATCAACAAGGGCCAATTTTTAAATCCAGCAAATCAACGGTACCCAGTTTTCAGCCGTCAACCTGCTTCTGCCATCAGCGCAGTCGTTCCACAAAGACTACGCCGATCCACCCGGCAAGCTGAAACTGCCCGACAAGTACAACATGAACATATTCCTTGAGTTGATGGCTGCCAGTGACGGCCGATATCTGACCCAACGCGTGCTGCCGTGTGTGTCACTGACCGTCGAGTTTGTGCTGCCTCGAGAGATTGTCAACTCGTTGGGCGGAAAGGACCTGATCACACATCGAATAAGCACGTCACAGACCACTAATACAAGTGTGTACCAGGTGGAGGAACAACAGCCGACATCCGACTATTACAGGTCAGTCAAAGTGCACACATCATAATTGAGCGTCTTTGACACGGTTGGACAAAGAGAGTTTTGGTTTGAGCAGGCTTTCGCGATAGAGTTGGAGAACTAACGTAAAAAGTTTTCAATTAGTGTACCAGAAAGAAATTTTACGCTGCTCAAAACTAGTGCACTAACTCTGTTGCGAAGTGCGCACCAAACACTGTCAGTCGCAGTGGTCTCCATCAATCTACACAAGCCCGAACGTGATGTTTCAGCGGGTCAGCCAATTCGGAACGCAGTGGGGGCACGACCAGTGGCGGCAGCACGAATGAGAACGAGGAGCCATTGAGTCCGGGTCATAGTCGAACGGCAGCCACGGCGTCGGATGCGCCCGCTCGATTGGTCAAATCTGACGATCAGGGTGGCGAATCGACTGTCAGACTGCCACCGATTAGCTCATCGATGCCGGCACTGTCCAACAACACCAAGGCTGTGCAACATACTTGGAAATCTGCACAGGGTACGTAGACTGGCACGATGAGTCTGACTTTACGCCACAATGATACTGTCGATTATTTCAGGCTTGCGACCCGATCAACACAACATGGAACAAAGGCTCGAACAGATCTACACGGTTTTTCTCGAACAACGATACATCATCTTCCTGGCGTTCGTCGACTCGGCCAGCGCACATAGGAGTCTGAATCAGGTAGAGTCAAGGAGATAGCAGGATACAGAGTCAACCCTCTTCGTAGTCCAACTCAAGTGACGGATGGTTTGGTCCCAATCTGCATCACAATACGGGGTATAATCTTTGCGGTGACGAAAAATGTCGTATGATACACATCTTGGACCACAAACAAAGCAACATTTTCAGAACTATCGTCCAAAACGCCGCGTCACCCGACGTATCTGCTGGTTGGACGACTGTCTGAAACATTACCGACGTCGTTGGTGGCGTCAATATGTGCGTCAGGTGTGTGCCACGTTGCAACACCATCTTCGTGATCTTTGGATGATCGGTGAAGGTGGCCTGCCAGCACTGTCACTCATTTTGACACAAACACACAAACATGTGCTGCGAATCTACAATGATACTGTGCAATCGGGTCAGTGGATTACCCATGCAAACTCATAATCAGCATCCAAATGCCTCCACGTGTTTCCAGTGCCACTTCCACCAAAATTCATCGTAACCGACGACGACATCGCCTGTATGAGACGCCAATGGCAGCTTCAGGGCGTGCAAAATGGTGAGTGGACATCTTCAGCTCAAAAGCGATCCATCTTGAACAAACAGAATGTGATCCAAACTTCGTAACTTGCAGCACTGACGAATGCCCTATTGACCACGTGCAACATGACGCGCGATTTGTTTGTGATTCCGGATTGTTCCATGATCGAATTGTGTGAACGGACGAATGTGGGTCACTATCTCGATCGACTGCTTGTTGATGTCGAGAAGCTGTCACGGCCGTCCGCTTTTGCCGTCGCAACGCAGAGGGCGCCGAGCACATTGCCTTTCGGACAACTCGGTATCTTAGGTTTTGTTCTTTATGTGCGCTTGCAGCCCGGATTTGGGAACTGACTCGCCGGTGTAACAAGCACGTGTTAACTGAAACATCAGGTGCGTGGTGGATGCGCAGCGAGTCACTGCGTCCGCTGACCGAGTTCAACGTCATCCACTATCTGCACGCCTGTTTTGGCGACACCAAAATGTTGCGACGTCACAAGCTGATCGATGAACAGCTACTCAGAATCTGTGTGCTCAAAATGAACGACAAGATCGCCTCATCCGTCCAACGAGTGCTTCACATGAGACTGCCACCGAAAAGGGCGTGGAGAAAACGAAGTGGTTTGTGACACAGATCCGTAAAGTTTCGTTTTGCTGTTCGTTTCTTTTCTCTCCATAATCCCTTCAATTAATTCAGGCACTCTTCTTCGCAAAAGTGATCACACACAACAAATCAGGGATCTCATTGTTCGTCCACTGCTTGAAGCAATCAGCACGCTGCCTGTCCGCTACAAACCGATGCTGTATCGCAGCACGGCTAGTAACATTGCGATGACGTGGATTCAGTACTTCATGCATCACAACATACAGCTCAGGTACATATGAATGTACTGTATGTATAGTCCTCCCACGAACCAGAGACGACAAAAACAACACCCAAAAAACCCACAAAAAAAAAAAAGAAAAAACTTAAAAAACCCCCCCCCCCCAAACCCCCTCCCCCAAAACATAAAACAAACACCAAAAACCATTCCCTTCTTTTTTTTTAAAAACCCAACCCCCACTTTATCCAACAAAAAAAACACACTACATGTTATTGACGAGCATGTTGCCGAGTGGTATCCTAAATACAGTAAGTATGAGGGAAGCGCACGATTCAGGGCTAAGTGAAGCATTAAAAGACACGTTGAAGCGCTAATTAACCTAAAACTATAACGTCAATTTCACGGTGGTGAGCTCTAAGACAAAACCAGAGCCAATCATGCGTAGGCTCTGACGTAAGCTTAATCCGATCAACGTGTTATGCGACAGAATATGGAAGCAGCGTCACGGTATGACGAAATAGGGGTTCGCATTGAGGAAGCACGTGGGCAAACGAATTAATCTGTTTATCTTAGTCGATTCGGCGCAACGGCGATGATCGCTGACTTACGGTCAATCGAGAAGTTATTCGTGGGTGCCGATCGATCGATATTTCGAACTGATCTAGTCGAATCACAGTGTGACATCGAGGACTTCGAGGTTTGAGACGTTGATATGATCAGATCAATCGATTGATTCTAATCAATCAATATCCGATTCAGGAAGACGACGATCGAGTGGACAGCGTGTTCCAATTGATCGTCCATCAGCTGACGAATCTCTATTCGAACAAGGGTGGAGCATCACGAAGCATCGAGCCTTCGGAATCGAAGGGCCACGTGAATGCGGCCTACAGCAAGACAGAGAACGACGTCAAACTCACTGTCACCCCGCCAGCAACAGCGACGATGATCGCGGCTAATCACACGACCGCAAACGCGACCGCACCAAAAGTTCCGCCACTAACGTCAGTGATGAATTCCAGCACGAGAACGGAAAGTCAAATGCAGATGTACCGAATGAACAGTCAAATACTGAAATCGACCGATGCCATTCTTGGGGACACGAGTGTCGACGGTAACGATAGGTCGACCGCGGACATCACCGCGACCGGGGGCAGGTCGACGGCGGGACCGCGCGACACCGTCGATGAGATGTTCTCGTCGAACGGCACTGAATCGAGCGACAACACCGTGGTGCTATTGGATCTGTTGTCGGATGATGACGCCCTGATCAGCGTGCAGACGTTGCCATGGAGCAAACTGCGTGTCGAACCGTTCACAAACAGGGTGGGGCACGCGATCTGCTGCAGGTCACACGCAAATGAATGACAATCGTGGCACCAATTCCGTTGAACCATATTGCGACGAGATTGACATCTTGTGACAAGTGTCCTGTAGCATGTTATACATGTTGTGGAAAGTTATAGGTAACATTTATCTGTGCATCCGCAATTCTGCTCTATGTGACCTTAGACTAACATATTTTGGCCAGTTTTCATTGCAAATTAGTTCTGCGTATTGTGGCATTATTGTAGTGCATTGCTCAGTACATATACCTGGTTTACGGGCGACCTGCATTATTTTGTCTGACGAAAACGGTTCGCATTTTATGATTCTTTTATTATTTATGTCTTGCAAAATAAAGACCGATTCAGGTTCGGGGTGGACCGTTAATTTCCGAAAACAAATCTACTCACGTCAGTATAGTCTTTTACTACTCATCAGATTGACTATTGCAATGAGAACAAACAAAATGATAGCATAACAACCAGCTAGTTGTATAACTCATGTTATTGAATCACAAAGTTGTCAAATCAAGACCATAACGTATGACAATGAGCATGTACGCGCTAACGAGCAGCCACAACAGCGACCTGCGCAGGCCGAATCGGTCTGTCATTCAACGAGTAGCCGACCTTTAGAACGGCGGCCACAGTGCCGGGTTCGCTGTATTGTTGCGAGGCGGGCAACTGCATGACGGCTTCGTGTTGGTTCGGATCGAACTTTTCACCAATTGGATTCACCGGATGCAGTCCATGACCGGCGAACACCTTGAGGAAGCTATCGTGTGTCAGCTGAATGCCGGAATGCAGCGCGCGAACATGGTCGTTCGATTTGAGCACGTCCTCAGACACAGACTCCAATGCCTTGGCCAACACGTCGACTGGCTGCAAAGACAACAGCAATTGCAATGATTGGCGTAGCGTGCCAGTTGAATTATGGCATTGTATAAACATGTACAGTATGTCGGAAACTGTCCACTTATAGCAATGTATCACATAAGTATAGTTTGGGAAACCGATAATTATTTTTACTACAGTGAGGGGCACTGAAATGCGGGCCATGAAAAAAACAGCGGTGGACAAAACAGCAACCGCTGTTTTTCATTAAGCTTATATCTCGGACATTAGGCTTAGGTCTAGGCTTGGGCTTGGGATTAGGCTCAGGCATAGACCTACGCCCGCCCCCCAAATTACACATTTGGGGAGTGACCCCGGTTTTTGGCCACGCTGCTTTTTTCCCGCCGTTTTGTGCGCCACACTGAAATGGACACGCACTAAGTTATAAGCACTCATTTGCGGCATATGCACGATAATTTTTAATCACAATGCAGTTTGCGTGAGCTCATTTCCTCTGGGCAAACCCATTTCAGTTTTAGTTTTAGGTGTTCTGCCGGAAATTTTCAAATGCACTCCGCTAGGGTGTTCGTGTCTTGACTTTCCCATGTGCACCGTCTCTAGGCTGATGCTGACAGTTCAGCACTCAAGAGCATTATATGGTCCTTGTGCTTCCTGCTAATCAAAAACACCTGCCAAATAAATGTAAGCCAGTAAAAGTTTCGCAGTTTATACATGTGTCCAACCGGTCCAAATAAAGTTAGCTCAAAAGTATTCAAGCGAACATGAAACTCAATTGAGTATACATAACACTATCAGACCACTGAGTAACTACTCTTTCCAAGGACCATGTTCCATTTCTGAAAGCGTGTTTTCTTACCGCGGAGTGCAGTGGTAGGCTCATTGTATGACGTGAGTGCTAAACATGCAGCGAACCCCCGGGCTGGGCAACATGGAATCTTGATGACAAAGCCAAGGACAATGTAACCCCAGTTACATACATACATTACCAGAAGCCTATGGTGTGACATGTCCATGTTTACATGCCCAGACCAAGCCGGGTGGCTGCTCTAGTGACTCGTGAGAAGCAGATGTTTTCTTCAAGAGCAACTGACGCGGTTTGAACTTAATTCCGTTAGCCACGAAGCCATTGAAATGAATTTGCCGCCTGGCCCACCAGCCGGCACGCAATTCCATCTGCCAGGCAGCCGCACGCACAGGGTCACCCAACAATTGTGTAAACGTTGGACCTCGGCCATTGTTGCAATTTGAGAGACGGTATACGGCAGCTTCATAAAAAGATTCGCACAACTGTTGGGTCACTCCGTACAATGGATATTATTGCGATGACCGTGAGTAATTCATGTTTCGTTGAAGCTGGTTCCAGCAGACCAGGACCACAATTACCCCTGGTATTAGAAGTGTTTCGTTTATTTTACCCGCAAGCACAATAACACATTTGTATGGCGGTCTAACGTACGTATATGTATAGGTACTGATGCATTTACATACATACGTATTCCAGCGTTATCTCGGCACCACAAGAAGCAAGCAGAGAAGCTCACACGCACGCAAGTTCATTTCATGCCATGCCGCGTACCATACAACGATGAGACTTCAGTCTGCATGATGTTTGAATTGGCTTCTCTTCTCTATCTCCCAAACTCATTGGAAAAATAGCACACAGATGTTCATGCCCAACTTATGTAGCTGCGGTTAGTACAAGTGACTGGCAAGTATGTATATGTACAATGTAACACCGGACCTTTTCACTTTTCTTATCAACGAAACAGCCGCAAGGTTAGAATCTGGTAAATTTGTTTCAAGCAAACGACAGGTTTGCAATTGCAAGCAGTATAGTCAGAGACAGTTTGACGCACGTCTTTCGTCTGTTTTTGTCAGGCTCGTTCTGCGTTACGGAAGCCATAAGAGGCTTTATCAAACTTGCCTGTAGTAGACCGTGTTTGTCGAACACACTGCTGTTCGTTATCAGTGGTGTTTAGGAACCGGGAGGTACCAGGCACCCGAGCCGACACCTGACAGAAAATACAACCCGAAACCCGACAGTATTCGGAAAATACCTGACACCCGACATCGTATTTTTCGGCACCAAAAACAAGCAAATTTTGCTCATTTCTCTCACTTGCGCAAACTTTAGGCCCAGTTTGTTCAGTTCATTTTTTTGAACAAACTCAACACCGAAACAATGCTTTTGATGCCTCGGAGGTACATTTGGGCCAAAGATATATTTTGTGAATTTTTTTCCTTTGAACAAAGGTCATGATTTAGATCGCAGTCGGATGCGGGTCAAAAAACCTGACGCACGACACCTGAGGGTAGCTGACGCTGACACCCGACATTGCCCGATCCCTAGTCGTGTTGTTAAGAAATCAAATAGCCAGGATACTGGATAGATAGCCAAAATTCAAGATCTTCGGATGTCGCATACCCAAAATGAGAAATCTTGGATACCAGGGGGTCGCCCCCAAAACAAAAAAACTCGGGTACCCAGGGGGTTGTCCAAACAAGAAAAAATTTCTGGATGAAAATTGAGTAAAATCCAAGTTGAAAGGGTACAAGAATGGTCATTTTAGGTGTTGTGCTTGCGTCAGGAAGCGATTTCGAGCATTTTGGAGGTGAAAATGGCCGATTTTTTTGCGGTTTTCGAACAAACCTAAGGGCGGAAGAGTAGGATACCCCTGGGTAAAACATGAAGATACCGGATACAGGGGGCCCAGCCTCCCCTCCCCCAGCGACACCACTGTTCGTTGAAGGTAGAAATAAACGAAAACTACGGTACAACAACACTATGTACATAAGTGCCTCAGATACAAATTTGTCTGTCTCACAGCAAGCGCAGCCACGCTTAAAAAATGATTTGCCTGCTATAGCGCCGTCACTGTCGCGAGTCCAAAGATTAATTAGGTCTAAAAGCGATTACACGCTCTCGCGCTCGCCTATTTAATTTTGAGATTGATTACTTTGGTCTTCGGTGCATAATCATGTAATTTTGAGATTATCTGGCACAATGTAGTTGTGGTTACAGCATATCACAGCGTTTGTGCGGATAGAAAACAAATCCAGCTGCATGTAACTCAATCAACCACCTGCACAAACATTGTGGTGAGCCACACGCGACACAAAGGTCCATTGAGGAATTCTGTGCTGAAGAGAGTTCGCCCATCTATCAAAATACAATAAATACTGAACGACGAGAGGCAGTAATGGCGACTTCGGATGACAAGGAAACACACACGGAAAACGGCAAGGTGCGTGCAATTTTACTGTCGTTTTCTTCTTTTTTAAGATGAAGTACTAAGTTTAGTGGGCAGGAAGCATATAATTGTTTCAAGGGAATACATTCGAGCAAGGTGCGTTTCCACAGGCCCACGTTGATACGATAATCGTGCGAATGGAATAGACATGTTCCTGTACTGTGCGTGCTGTTGCTGAGCTCGAAATAAACGATTTCCGCCGGAGCACACAGAAAAACATGTTTATCGTTCACGCATATTTATGGTCAGAAACCTTTCGCAGACACAACCAGCGCATCAAGGCATGATAGACACGTTGCCCCAATTGAGCCAGACATGTGTTCACTATAAGTAGACTTCGAGTTGTACTTTTTTGAGCAACGTAAAAATGTCCAGTTAGTTTGGCACTAGAATAGACACGCTTTCACCCTAAGTTTCCGTAGATCACCTCAAGCGAATGTTTTTAGCGTCTCGTCTGGTGCGCACATGTCAAGATACAGAATGTGCATAAATACACTTTTCCAAATCGGTGGACCATAAAGTAAACTTCTGGCTTATTCACTAGAACCCTTGTTGGAGCCTGGGACGATATTCCTGAATTCCACAAGAGAATCTTTTTCCATCATGTAGGGCTCTATCGATCAATCCGTCTACCTCTTTGGAGACCTAGAAATCCTGTGTAGTATCGGCCTCAATGTTACTCCCTTATCCACACTTACCACTTACAGTTACTTTGTGACCATACTTCACAACACACGCGTCATGTCTGCGGTCAGGCTTCAACAAAAGCATACTAGCATACGCCGCTATGATCTCCGAGCCCATGAGAGTTTATTTTGCTCTCCACCGGTTGATGTGTCAAGCAAACACGTGTTTAGATTGCAGGTTTACGCAGCATAAAGAAAACTCCAGTCTGGCCCGAAGTTAAGCGGGTCGTATCGGGCCTGTCCATATCAACGTTGAGAAAAGGAAGCACTATACTATTTACAAAAAAGGGTTTGATAATTTTGCACGAACAGTTGAGTTGTTGAAACAGCGTAATACTCAACAGCCGCAGCGCGATAATGTATTTTTTGTAAACTGTGTTCTTTCTCGAAAATGATGCCCATTAACATTAAGATCATGCAGGTTAATGTTGCATATCGTTATTCAATGCTTTTTTCGTTGCCACGGTGACTCGCTTCAGCAAGGCTCAAGGGATTTAGTGGAGTCAACCTGTGTGCTTGACGGAGCTGAATTACTCGAGTTGTCTAAATCTTTGCGTACCTAATCTGAAGACTTGTACATTCGTTGCAGCATCAATCAACCACCGGAGGCGCAGGCACATAATCAATTGGTGGCTCGCTTCGATGAGCACCGTTCAAAAAATGAATGCCTGATGTGAGCCTGTGGTCAAAATTTAGTATTTGATTTTGCGCTGACCAGTAAATATGCGTTTTGGTGTGCTGCACAGGAAATACCGTTGGCGAATATTTGTATGTTTGGGCTCCAAATGACCATGATAACGAATGATTCTTGTTTCTTAATTCCTTCCAGACTTTTTGACGTGTTTTCTGACTCAACGCCAAATACGCCACTTCCGGAACAATAAATTTATTTTTTGGGCTTCACTGTCTGTCTCACTGCACGCATTTTTACAATTCATAAATCTAAGTTTTGACGATAGGCTAAAAAAATTCGGTTGTTCTAGTTGTTTCAACCTTAATCACGTCTTTGAGCTGACGACACACAGAGTAGGCAGGTGCCACAACCCACCGTCATTCAAATATCATCACTGTTACCCGTATGACCTAACACAATTGTCACAACGTGTGATGTGACCAGCGAACACGAAGCAGTGCTCATTCAATCCAAGTACGTATCTCTCACAATCAGCAGCACGTAATACTGTATATATGGACAACCTAAGACGAGCACAAGTTCGAAATTTGATTAGCTACATGTCTTTCCCTTCGCTCAAAAAAGAGGTATAAGAGGTCATAGGATGTATACGTAATTTGGTTATCCATAACAGAGCTTGTAACACCCACACCAATAGGCGGAAGCTCTGCAGCCGCGCGATAAGTGCCCAGTCGAATAGCACAGCCGCTTCTTCAAGAGAAAACAGCAGCTGCAAAGAACCTCAGGTGCACTGGATGGAGAACGGAGCAGTCGCACCTGCGCATGGCACACTGTATTTGTTTTCAGCTGGCGTGTTTAGCCACGCATCACCAGCTAAAAGTGGCCGGGTACTACGCTACAGGCCTGTAGGCCAAGAGGAACGTGAATCTGCCTCTCTGAAATCGAGGAACTCCCGACTTGCCTTGGTCCCCGCTAATACTTTCGGAGCAGGAAAAAATCTTTGGTGAAAAGTTCGTTCAGTGAGTAATTTGGGTCGGGAAATCTGAATTTGGTGTCCATTTAGTCACGTCACCCCTCTAAACTGCCTAAAGTAGTCATGCACCATCTGTATCAACTCGCAGATTTGGTTCAAAATGGTACTGATATCCGGGGGTTGTCTGGGTGCTAAATGAGAATTTCTATAGGGTCAGTTTTTGTACATCGCCTTTTATGAAACAGTCGTAGCGATTTTAACTATAGAAAGGGCCACAGTGTTGTTGAAGGTTTTCATTGAAGGTGATATGCAAAAATTTACTCAAATTTTTGATTCAGCACCCAAACAAACTCTGGATACCAATCTTGAGCAAAATCAGCGAGATGGTCCGGAGGGATGCATGACCTCCTTTAGCGCCTTAGAGCGGTCACGTGACCAAATGGGAGCCAGATTCACAATCCCCGACCAAAATTACCCATGCACCGACCGACTATTCATCAAACAATCTTTCCCTGCTCCAAAAGCATCAGGGGACCAAGGCGAGTTGAGATTTTAGTGGTCTTTGACGCACAGGTCTGCTATTGGTCGCACAAACATAAGAAGCAAATTTTCCTATTGAAAGAGGGAAAGAGGGAGACTCTCCCAAAAGCATGTAGTAAAGAGAATGTCAGACCT
This sequence comes from Rhynchonema sp. JSB1_4, assembly GCA_030248065.1. Taxonomy (NCBI): domain Eukaryota; kingdom Metazoa; phylum Nematoda; class Chromadorea; order Monhysterida; family Xyalidae; genus Rhynchonema; species Rhynchonema sp. JSB1_4. The sequence goes on from JASAMV010006330.1 coordinate 23,606, forward strand.
CGCCGACGTGGTTGATCTGCTGGATTATTTTCAGGTGAAAGTGGTCTTTGACGCACAGGTCTGCTACAAGGTGTCCATGAACAGCCGTGCGAAAATGTTCTAACAACGTTTTATCCGCGTCAATAGCAAGTGGATGAAACCATAACGATGATTAGGTCGTTTATTCGCAAACAGAGTTCGAAACGTCGAGCCGAGAAGAGGGACTCAACATCGACGTACGACTCAGAGCTTGAGGCCAAATGGCAACTGGCCGATCTGTTCTACGGTGATGATGACCACGATGATGAAACCGGGTTGGTGATGTTTCAAACCATGTGGGTGGTCACAGTCCACGGCTGATAAACCAGTCCTTGAATGAATCCCTCATCTGATTTTCTCAAGAAGCAGAATACATTCAATTGAAACATTCCTTGATCGTTCAGGCCTCATGACCAATCAGTCAGGAACAGCAGCGTTGGTACATACCCGATTCCGCTGTCGATTAATGACATCGACGACCGACAACGAACGCTGATACGAGCCAGCTGGTATTTGATCGGCAAGAAAATGGAGGAAGTCGGTATGTACAGCAGCTATCACGTTTGGGGCCGTGTCAACTTTGCGGACAAGCACCACGACCACGACTGTGGTTAGACTACGACTAAGCGTAGGCAAATTTTGTATGATCCGAACTTTGCGATGGGGTTGGAGCACTAATCGCGACAAGCGTTAAAGTTGTTCCCCTGTAAAACAAACAAGTTTCACGTTGGTCAAACAATTAGTGTTCCAACTCTGTCGCAAGATACGGGTCATACAAAATATGCCCATGCCAAATCGTCGTCCAACCACTGCCGTAGTCGCAGTGCTTGCCCCCAAACTTGTACAACACTCTCTTTTGTACAGGACTGAGCATTTACACGCTCATCTTCAACTGCGCGCCCGAAACCAAACGTATGTTCCCGTACGTGCAGCACACTGACGAAGGCGAGCTTGTCGTGACCAAACAAGCGCAGTTCCAGGCGAATAGGTTTATGCAGGTGATGTTTCATTGACTGAAGGAATTACAAAACTCGGGCAAAAGCTTGGTGCTATTAAACCTTTTTGTAATCTTTGGCTATTAAAATTATTCATGGTGGCGCGACATTAAACATTTTTTGGCGAAGTGACATGTTTTGAAAAGACAATGCCGCCGAACGTTGAAGATTCATTCAGATATTCACCTCCGAATGTCGACTGTAAGGAACAAAAATCAATTTGCAGTAGTTAGGCTTTGGCCAAACCCGATCAGTGCACCTTATCGCAACATCGGAAAATTGCATTTTCTCTCTGTCAATGCGCAAGTCTTGGGGTTTCCCAAAATGCGTGGGCCACACTGTGAGATAGACCTGAACCACTAGTTGACGCCAACGTAAAAGATGTTCCCCCAAATCTGACGAAGATCTGTTACACTGGCTCAACTCCAACTCACAGTGTGACCAAAATGACAACTCCCTGAGTTATAAAATAGTCCCTCTTTAGAACCATGTGCTTGGCCTAAGACAGTTTCTTATTTCGTCTTTTGAGCTCTCCTGATTTTCAGGGAGTCGAGCGATTACAGCAAATTGAATTTTGTTCCTTACATTCGACATTCGGAGGTGAATGTCTGAATGAAACCTTCGATGTTTGGCGCAATTGTCTTTTCAAAACATGTCCCTTCAAACGTCTTCTCGCCAGTTCTGCAGTAGTATTGGGGCGTGCCACTCCAAAAATGTTTAATCTCACGTCCCTTTAAAGCTGAAACCAGTTGCGAGTTAATAGTGATAGTGGGTGATTGATTGAAGTTACTGTTGTTTGTCATGGGCTCAATAACGTAGCATTAGTGACCAATGACTCTAGGAGACCTCATTATTTTTACAGCTGTACGAGGAAGTGGTGGAGCACCTGGACGACCTGTCACATATCAATCCATTGCTGAAGAATCTGGGCAACATTCACTGTAGACTGATGATGACCAGAGGGTTCCAGAACAAATACTGGCACGTGTTCGAAGACTGCATGATGCTCGTGTTTAGAAAATACTTCAGAAAGGTTTGATGTCACTTCATTTTTTAGTTTTTCGTCACTTCATTTTTTAGTTTTTCAACTTTTCTAGTCTCTCTGAATGTAAGTGCGCATAAGTCCCCACCGACAATCAACCGACACATCAAAATGAACTTTAACTTTGGTGTCTCACCCAGGCCGGTTTCACCACAATTCAAGCTGATGAGGCGATAGTAATTTGGCGATGTGTGGTTAGTTGGACCACACAGCAAATACGTACATCCAGTATGGAATGTCTGCAACAACGCGCTGGCAACCTTGCTCAACAGTTAAGCATCACCAAACCACAGTCCACACCCGAACCGAACTGACAAAGCGATTCCTGGACAAGTCAAGCCACAGGAAGAGTCAAGAACATGCACAATAACACCGCACTGTACCCTTTTCTCAGCATATTATTGTTTGTGATATGGTTTCAGTACCGCTAATGGTGGGTGTAACTTGACTGATTATCATGTCTTGCTTACTTACGACTACGAGTTTTGCACGACGAAAGTATCCGACGTTTTAGTGCCGATGGCTTCGACCGCAATTTTGGGCTTCGGCTTGTTCGCGATGCCCTTACATGTTTTCGGACCGAAAATTGAGGCTTCGGATCGGACCTCGGAAACATGCGCACTCCATAGCTAACTTTCAGACTGTCTCATTCTAATCTTGCGTACCTCCAATAAATCCTTCGCAAACCGTTGGATGGCAAATAGTTTGGCAGACGACACCTGTTGCTCATAACGTTTCACCGTGTTGTCCTGCTCGGCCAGCGCTCGTTTTAAACGATCCTGAGTGATATTCTAGAAGTAACCGTGAAGCAAATTTTGAAATAAACAAAGTTATCACTACACGTGACATGTGGATAACCCAAAACAAGTCAACCGATTAAACAAGGAAATTACCAAGAGCTGAGCCTTTTCTTCTTCAATTTTATTGAAATCCTCTTGAAGCATTTCTAACGCTTGCGCAATCTCATCGTTGGTTGATTTAGATTGTGCGTCCGATGCCCCTGGGTCCGTTGATGCGGTTTCGGGATTGGCTTCTAAACCATTGCAACATTAACATAAAAACTTATGCAAAGACAGAAATTAAGATTTTCTGAAACTTGTTGCGCTACCTGTGTCCTTTTTTTCTTCAACAACAGGCGATGTGGATGTGAGCGGTTTTGACGGTTCTTTCGATTTGGTGGCGAACGACACAATAGACCGGTGCGGTACAGACACTTGCAGATGTTGATGCCTGACAATAAGAAAAAGTTACTCGGGAAAAACCAACTGAGCAAAATACAGTAAACCTGTGACTGTGACAACATTGCAGTCGAGTGAGCGATGTGCCGTGATTGACCAGTTGGGATGCACATCGAGCCAAATGTCGCGGACACAACACACGACGTAACATGGTCTCTCAATTTCAGAATCAGCAATTGATTTCCAATCAGTTCTGTGCAAAGAAAAACGAGTTTTTTCACTCATACCGTATTGTTGAAATGAAAGTAGAACCCTTCTTCAAAATAACAGAACGCCCTGAACTGGACAGGAGTGAAAAAATAGATCCGCAACAAAATAACCCCATCCTCGACTGGTACCCCACATACCAGCGACATGCTGAGGCCCCGGTGTTGTGTTAAACATGGTTTGGTCATTGACGACAACATAAGGCAAATAAGTGAATATTGAACACCAATAAACACAATTGCAGAGAATAACATCCCTCTAAAACCAGTTTTTCGAAAGTGATTTTTTCAGATTCAGGTGAGTAAAAAATAGAACTCCAACAATTGACCACAGTGAAAGATAGAACCCCCAGTATTCTTTTTCCGACAATACCGATGGTACAACCAAATAATATTGATAGCAATGGCAAATGGCAGAGAAACACAGCTCAACCGGCTGTCGGTCTGAGATGGCAACCGTTTGATGACTATTGAATCAGAAATAGCAATCCCACAGCACTGTGGAAGTTTATTCTCGTTTATTCAACTAAGATCATCGACAGTTATACTTTATGACAACTACAGTAATAACAAATCAAAATCACACAAAATCAGTTGTTTGTTATTTATTACGAGGTCTCGCCAGCCGGTTGTCCACGAAGCGATCGTCTGGTTGTTTCCTTCAATCGCCTCATTTTAGCCAGTTCAGCCACAGACGAAGCGTCGTCCATTGACATGGCTTCCTGTGAAAAATAATTTGAAACATTTTTAGAACACTGTTTTGAAACTGAGTTTGACTGAACAAAACAAATATGTTGCAATTGCCAACCTCTAGCATTTGCAATGCCTCTTTGGCCATCTCCATGGCACAAGTGAACACCTCGTGTCCAGTGCTGTTGTACATGACCGCGTTGGCAAACATCAACATCAGACTGCGCTTGAATTCCAGTGTTGACGTGATGAGACCGTGCTCAACCTGACGTTTCAGGGTACTCAGGTCCATTGGTCTGTGAAAATCACGAAAATTTAAATTTTTGCAAAAACTAAGCAAAAAAACAGACAAGAAACCGCAAAACGTACTCTTTGACAGCGTTTCTGTATCCTTTAGCCAATCCTTCAGTGACGGGCTGAGCGAAGATATTGGCGTGACGATGGCCAGATATGATTCTGGAAGAATGATAACGAAACATTACTGTTGGTGAACAGATAGACAGCACACACAAATAAGCAGGATGTCAACCTCCAAGCCAGCAGTATTTTGTGTTTCCAAACTTTTTGGTCACTGGTGGCGGGGGACATCGAGCCAGCCGATTCCAATGATACACGATGCTTGCCAGAAACCGGTGTCTTGTCAGTTTTGACTTCTGAAAACAACATTATTCCGAAATTATCCTAGACTCAGTTGACAAGCACAGCGTTTTTCAGCATTCACTTCATGATGTCTGAAGCTAATGAGGTCTGAACTTTAGGTGAATTTAGAATTTACCTGCTCTCTTAAGTTTAGGTGCAAAAAAATTCAACGCACATCGGTAGGCACCTGAGAAGGCAAGAAAAACATATACGACCAACTGACTTTTCGCGCTCGGCGGCGTCGCAGGAACCGCCGGAGAAACGGGCGGTGGACGGGGAATTTTGATCTTTAAACTGGCTGTGGGTGTTGGAACATCACTGACACGACGTGGCCGTTTGGAGGAGGGCGACTGTTCGTCGGCTGGCACACTTTCTTTGTCCGGCTCGGCGACTGAAATGTTTTGGTTCAATATTATCTGATCTTTTGCAGTACAGCGCGCACTCTCTTTAGCGAGAAACCCTTTAACGGACCACATGATGACCCACTTTCTGTTGTCAACCTTCTAACTACATACTATCTCTCTGCACCGCCGAAGTTACTTCTAAGGTTGACCATGTCAAGGATAATAGAGAGCAAGGAGGGTACAATACTGCACTTTCTTGCCGCAATAATTTTTTCAATGACCAAAGTGAATAAAGTGACGAACGTCGTTTTCGATGCGACCGTTTCGGTGTGTCAGGCTGTTTCGTCAGTGACTTGGCCGCGATGTCCGATTCTGTCGGCTGTTGTCGTTTGCTGGCGCGTTTACGTGTCGATGATGCCACCGAGTCACAAGGCGACGGAGAACGATGTTCAGGCTGAAATCCACGTCTTTTCTTGAAAAAAATTGACAGGAACAGAGGATATCGTGTTTATAGTAACCTTCTAATGTGCAAATGTTTCGAATATTATTTTGGTCCGCCACTACAACTTGCTCAAACCTTTAGTAAACTCGCTTGCTACGTTTTTTACCGGGTGGAACGGAAAGTCGCGAATCCCGACTTACGTCATTGCAAAAAAATTAAAAAAGCCGCATACTTTTTGACTCAAGTTCGACAGCGGCTCGTCATCGGATTCCTCGGCAGCCAAATCACGCCGCACGCGGCTGGGCACTTCGGACGGCTTTCGTGACTGAAAACTCGATGTTGTTACGACGTAAAAGTGGTTTTAGTTTACCACGTTAAACCAAATGTTCCGACCTGATCTCGGTCAGCACCTGCCGCCATTCTGACCGGCGTGCACACAACCTTCACCTCTTGCATCATTGCTTGATTACTCGCACTGCCATCAGCCCAGAATCCTTCAGTACCCTGTGAAGAACATAGCATAAGCCATAAATGGATTAGATTAAAAATTAAATTAAAAGCTATGCTATGTTAGTGCCATATTGTTGATGAAACAGCAATCGCTTACGGTCCAGTTTGCCGTTTTTTGCCTGTACGCTTCCAGCGTCGGGTCGTCAGACGCAATACCGTCAGCCTCATCGTCTCTGCAGGATCAAGCAATCGTTTTTATTTAAAAAACTCGTGTGCTGTCATAAAGAACCGTTTTTTATTTTTCGTGGAACAACAACGTTTTTTCTTTCGAAAAAACTGTTTTTTAACATTTTTCCAGTACTTAAGAACGTAGTCTCGAAAAATACAACAATTTCAGTGCAAAATTTGTTCAAAGTGGCGAGAGTGTTCTCGAAGAGTGTTGAAGTCGATCGAAAACACTTGTTTTACACGCCTTTGGGCCGATTAATTTTCGTGTTCGGCCAATTTTTCACTAAAATCGAAAAACTCTTGACGGCTATTGCGGCATTTTTTCAAAAAATACCGCTTTTTTCCGCCTGCCAGTATGGTCACTTTGTCTTCGCTATCAGTTGAAATCAAAACAAAAACATGATCGATCAACTAACGCAATTGCCTGTTCGAGCATGTGTCGTATTTGCCCCGGATTCACCGTGCCGGCGACCACTTGCTCGATTTCGCGTTTGCATCGATTAAACTGCAATTTGAGAATTATTTGAGAGTTATTTGGGCATTTTCTCGGTCGACTGTTTCTCGCGATGCTAAACGAACCTCCTGCTGTTGTTGTTGCACTTGCTGACGCAATTCTTGCAGATATTGACGTGTCAACTCGGAGATCATGTACTTGTGAGACGGTACCTATGCGGCCGTAGAAATTGTTCACATCACAGCTTCTTTAATTAGCTCACCCCGAGAACACCAATTTATAATCGAGTCGACGCATGGTCAGGCGCAGGCCGGCCGTTGAATAACACACGCCGCGCCCGCGACCACTCTTTCTTACCTCTCCCACAGAGGCTCGTCCACGTCGGGCTCCTTGTGGACAAAGCTCAGACACCAGGGCAGAATACTGTTGTGCACAGCTCTGAAACGAAGACAAGTAATGTTTGCTTCGTTACTTATTTAACTTATGTACTCGGAAGGGGGTTAACCGGGAAGCCAATTAAGCTGTGGCCGAACGACTTTCCCTGCCTTTGGGATTTTTTTGGAAACTTTCTACCACTCTACCCACGCTGCCCGGTATCATAGATAGAACAAACACCGTGGCTTTTACCTCACCTTGTGACTGAAGTAGCTCGCCGGATGATTGTCAACAAGTACGTAACGCTTGAGCAGTCGAGCCGTTTGAGTCCTGCAAGATTAAACACAAATTTGCCGGCCCGATTTACAGTACAGGCAGGCACCGTCGTCGCATTTGCAGACGACGTGACACGACAAAACAAGAGACATTTTGTCGTGTCGTATGTCGCCTTCAACACCCCACCACAATGACCCCAGTGAGAAAATAGAACCCTCGGGTTCTATTTCCGACAATACGGTATCTCACCCTTGCCGGTCCGGTATGTGTCCGCCCGCGCTCAGGTACTGTATCTCCCCCAATTGTTCCAAAATTTCACCCCAAAAGTACCCTTTTTTGGTCAAAAATAAGCTAAAAACCAGCTAAAAGTGCAACAATCTGCGCGCACATTTTAACCCATAAAAATTGAATTCCCGCGCGCCAGAAATTTCTTCCCTCCAAAAAAACGGACGTTCTTGGGCCTAATATGTGTGACTGACTTTCAGGTAAATGTTGTCAAAAGTCGCCAAAATACCCTTTTTATGAAGATTTTCCCCTATGCAGTAAAAGCGTACTGAGGTTCAGGGTAGTACTTGGGGCCAGTGTGGTGGCAGGCAAATCGACCCAAGATACCCTAGGGGGGGGAAGGTTTCGGACTTACTCGAGATACCCCCCAGAGGCTACCCAAGATACCCCTATGGTCCGTCAAAAGGCGGAAAAAGGCCGTTTTTTGCATGCAATTTTACTGCAAAATTGGCCAAAAAATGGGTGCTTTTTGACATTTTTGCCGAAAATAGGCCTAAAATGACCATTTTTGGGTGTTTGCGCGCGGAGCGCGCGATTTTTGGGGGTCCCGAGGTCGAAAAACACCTATTTTTGCCTTTGAAAACCATAAATCTACTTACTCGAGATACCCTTTGGGGTCGGCTCGAGATAGATACCGTATTGTCGGAAATAGAACCCCCCCATTAATTGACCCCCCATTAATTGAACCCCCCTAAATGGCTCGAAATCAAAAATATAACCCCCCATTGATTGACCCCCCATTAATAGAACCCCACCCCACCCCCAACCTTCACCGTACCACAGATTAGTGGTATGGTAGGGCTGTGTTGTTGTGTCAAACGTTGTTTAAGCTTGCGTACACAACAGAATACAGCTTTTTAAGCATAATTGCCGCTGTTGAAGTTAGAAAATACCGAAAACAAGCCATTTTTATGGGCATTATTAACAATGATTTTTTTCGTCGGGGGGGCCAAATGAAAAATATAACCCCGCCCAATAATTGACCCCCCCCATAAATTGAACCCCCCCAAAATGACCCCAGTGAAAAAATAGACCCCCCGGGTTCTATTTCCGATTCCGACAATACGGTACCCTTCCCCCATCCCCCCCTAAGGGTTGACTCGAGATAGATACCCATTAGGGGAGGAATCCCCCCATCCCCCCCAGCCACTACAGTGCTTGGGGCTGGGGGGGTGGGGGGGGTCCCCCCAACAAATTCATCTACCGTCAACACTTTTTGATTTCATCTATCTATCGTCAACACTTATGGGCAAGCCTATCTATCGTCAACAAATTCTAGGAACAATCTATCTATCGTCAACAACAATCGACCCCAAAATGGACATTTTTGACTCAAAATGGCTCAAAATCGGTATTTTTTACCCCAAATAGACAAAGACAAGGATAAATGAGATGAGATTGTAAGCGAACAACCCCCTTGTTCAAATACACTTTTAGGTGTGTGTGTTTTTCAGGGAACATTTTTTTCAGATTTAGGCTTAGGCTTAGGCCAGTGAATTGATACAGCTCAGCCCCCCAAAATGGGGTCAGTGAATTAATAGAGCCGGCCCCTAGGTTTTTATTACGGTATCAATTAAAAAGCCCACCCACCCCCCCCCCCAAAACGACCAGCCAAAAACCCATGACCGACACAAGCGCAAGTCTATCGCTGACGCTCCATTTCGGCACGGTGCTTTCGTCTAACATGGTCAGCGCCCGAAGGAACTCGAACTCGCGTTTGTTGCCGCGTCCGTCACAGGAGGCAAGGCGATCCGAGGTACCTAGACAATCAAAAGATTATGCAGCAGATCTGCTAATTGCGAGTTGCTGTTTGTTTGATCCACACTGCCTTTTCCAACGGCCGAAATCGTCGAGGGAAACGAAACGAACCAACCGCACTGAATTGTGAAAGAAAAGAACCCAGAAAAAGTAAAAAAATTCAAAAATTTTCTTTCCAATTGCAGCATTGAGCGTGAACCGCATTGAGTCCAGACTCCAGTCTGAGCAGGGTTGCTGAGTAAAGGCAGTCTACGGGAGGTTGTCACTCAGCCCCCGAATACCGTAACCCACCGCAAGCAAGATCGTTGCGAGACCCATGCTATTCGCTGCTTATCGACACGTGTATTAGCGGCAGCAAGCTGGAAATTGTCATCATGCGCGTCGATCACCAAAACTTGGAAATGTTGGTTGGTGTTGGCGCTAACACGCAAAACATAGATAAAAAACAAAATGGTCTCGACACGATCCTTGCAGATCAAAATTACGGTGGGTTACGGTATTCGGGGGCTGAGTGACAACCTCCCGTAGACTGCCTTTAACGGAATCACAGTCGCTCCTCACTCACCCACACCCGCTAACTGCTTCTTCTCAAACAAAGCGAACCACAAACCGCATGATTGCATTCAACCAGAGTTCGTATGTCATGTTTCAAGCATTTATCGGATCGATGGAACACTGCAATCTCATTATTCCCATTTTCCTTTCCCAAATTTCTTCATTAGTCTCAAAAACTAGACTCCTGAACCCAACTGACTGGATCATCATGCGCACCATTGCTGATCTTCTATTCGCACATCACAAAACAGTCATCTGCTATGTGTGGATAGATAGTTAGACCACCAGAGTATTTGGATGTTATTCAGCATTCACTGCCAGCCAACAAAACATCACGGTGCCTTTCACACACAGGTACGTTGGAAAACGTTCGCGCAAAGTCGCGCACTCTCGACGACACGCCGCACAGTGTGCACGATGTGCCGGAGTGGAACTACGATGGTAGCAGCACCGGACAAGCGACCGGCAAAGCCTCTGATGTGACGCTGAAACCGGTGGCCATGTTCAACGATCCATTTCGAGGTCTGCCACACAAATTGGTGAGTGAGTTTATAAATATCAGCAAAATTTTCACTGCAGACTTGACCGTTTGGCGATGGTTGTAGATTCTGTGCGACACGTACGATCTTGACGGAAATCCACTGAAAACCAACACGCGCTTTTCGTGCGCACGCATCATGGACAAATGCAAAGACGAGCAACCGTGGTTTGGCATGGAGCAGGAGTACACGCTGTTCGACAAGAAATACCAGGTGCCACTCGGTTGGCCCAAAAACGGAATGAACCCTGATCCACAGGTCTTGAGGCTGAGCGTTTAAATCCATAGTCGTCACATTTTTCTATCTCTGTCATTTTTCATGAGCAGGGCCCGTACTATTGTGGTGTCGGCGCTGACAAGGTGGCCGGTCGTGCAATTGTTGAGGACCACTACAAAGCGTGTCTGTCCGCCGGAATCAACATCTCTGGCGAAAACGCCCAAGTGCTGCTCGGTCAATGGGAGTTTCAAATTGGACCATGCGACGGTACACATGTGCCCACACCACTCATTTCACCAACGCAAGTACAATGGTCAAGACATCAATTTCTCTTCAGGCATTTCGATGGGCGATCAGCTGTGGATGGCTCGTTTTCTGCTGCATCGCATCGCCGAAGCGCATGATGTCGTGGTTAGTCTCGACCCGAAGCCAATCAAAGGATGGAAAGGTTTGGGCTTGCACACCAATGTGAGTACCAAAGGAATGCGCAGTTCTGGATCTGGCTATGCGTAAGTGATTGTGCTTTTTGTAAGAACGGGCAAATTTTTTTACTAAACGTCACATTTCAGAGTGATCGAAGAAGCAGTGCAGCGTCTCGGACACTATCATGACATCTGTCTGGAGAAGTACGACTCAAATGGAGGTGTGTATGAGTAGCGTGGGAACAAATAGACAACTGGGGATAATTTGACTAAAAATTTCACTGATCCGTAGAAGAGGACAACAAGCGTCGACTGACCGGCAAACACGAAATCAGCTCGTCGAACCAGTTCACCTGGGGCGTCGCCAATCGTGGTGCGTCAGTGCGCATTCCGATGCAGGTTGGTGCACACTAAGCAGTTGTTGCTTAGTGCAATACCCAAATCGAGTAACACTACTTCAGTGTCACGCCAAGAGAAGCGGTTTCTTCGAAGATCGTCGTCCAGCGTCTAACGCCGACCCGTACACTGTTACCGAGGCCATCATGCGATCGATGTACAAAATGTGGCACGCCTCAGATAAAAACAGAAGTGACAAAGAATGAGAAAAACAAAGCACTGAACTGAAGAAACATAATTTCAAGTACATACTAAACAAACACAATCCTTAAATTGTCAGACATTCTAGATGCGAAACAATTAAAAACAGTCACTAAAACTTCAATACGAGAATGACCAAATTTTATTGATGCTAAGTGATACAAAACAACCGTGATTTTTCAAGCCGATAGTGTGGAGCAGATTGATGTGCAGCAAACATGACTGAAAAATTTTGACTGGCTGACATAGATGTATTTATCCGAAAAAATACTGATAAATAAAAGCTTCCAATATGGGTAATTGATTAGAAACCTGAAATAATAGACAAAATCGCCACACGTTTATTTAATCTGATCACAGTTTGCGCATTGCAGCTGCAACATCCGCGATATCACTTGAGTACACTCGACAACATCCGCCAATGATATTGGCTCCAAGCGAGTGCCATTCCTTGACATAATGTTCCCATCCAGCGTGTTCGGTGCGCTGTCCACCCCAGCTGGAATAAAAACCGGGTACTCTGAATGAACAATGACCGGTGTTATTCGTGACGTTATTGAGGACCGAGTCACTAACCCTCCTTTATATGTGTACATTTCTCCGCTGTTTGCATACACCACGAATGGCTTGCCATGTCTGCGGCTCTCTTTAGCACATCTCAACAAATCGGAAACGAGAGCCGGATTTGTACAGTTCACTCCAGCACTCAATATCTGTGGGTGAGCCATGCACATTTCAACCGCCTCGCTGAATGGTTCTCCGTGACAAACAGATGTTTCATCCTGCAGCAGTTCATGAAACGGCTACATGCATTAATTTTAAAAATTCATCGTTATCTTACAGGTATACCTTGCACGAGAACGCAATCCACGCCTGTGCGTCTTTCAGCTTTTCGAGCGCTTTCAAGCAGCATTCCGCCTCAAGTAAAGCAGGAATTGTCTCGAACGCTATCAAGTCGCAACCAGCCGAGTGCAACATGGCAGCTTGTTCGTAATGGTAGTCAATCATCTGCTGAAGAAATGGTATACATTGTGAAGACAATTATTTACGATGAACCGCAAAAACATTGGTATGGCAACAATTTGTCGGTACACTATCAGTAACAATGGACAGAAATTTGAACAGCTTCGTGAGAAACCTGTTCAATTCCTGGTTCCTCTACATATGCTCCGCCGTATTCGTGATTATTGGGCTTCAAACCAGATTCGATTTCTTTCGAAAAGATCGCTGAAAATGGGCCGATTGCACCTGCCAACACGATTGGTTCAGTACTGCGTTTGGCGGTGGCCCATTCCTGAGATGCATTTAGTTCAAAGCGTTTCTTTATTTATGTACTATTATGTTGGTTATTCAAACAGTTCCGAACATCGATGGCTCGCCTTGCCATAATCACTGCCTTCTTGCCAACGCCGGGCGCATCAGATTCGCTGATGTCGTTGTAGCGAACCAAATTGCGAATGCAGCATTTGTACGTGTTGGTCATAAGGATGGTTGCGCCGGCATCTAAGAACCTGCGTGCCTTCACACATTATCCTGTTAATAATAGGTATATAATCTCAATTAGCAAACCGACCTCTTGTGCACTGGAATAACAGCATCTGGCTCCTCTAAAAGAAGCCTTGAGCTCCATAAGGCCGTGCCCTGTACAAAGGTTTTTGATATTATAATTACGCAGTTTCTAAAGGCCCAAGATGCAATTCCTAAAGAATTATAACTGATTGTATTTTCCTGCCCATTTGCTGAAGTTCTGTCGTAAATCCTCCGTCCAAAACTCGTGGCTGTTGGAAATATTTGACCAAGTTGAGCGCCATAGTATTATTGCAGATATTGCCCAGTTCTGTAGATCAAACTGAGCATTAAAAATCTTGTCACAAAAGACTCGCGCGCTCAGTAAGGTTACACAAACAAAGGTGTTTATCACTAATTTTATCTGTCAGCCACTTTGCGCAGTAACAAGTAGTTTGGCCATTAAGCTGCCTTGCAACACTGGGCAAGTTATGGTAACACAAGTTGAAAAATGTTTGCTCTCGCAAACAAACCAATAGAAATATGGCTCTCCCCGTTCATATAAAAGTTTAATACAAGAGGCAAACAAGTTTCTCAATTCTGATCGAAACAGTTTGTCTGACTGAAGTTCATTTCAAGTTGATTCTGACCCAAGCCATATTTGTGGTAATCCAAGGGTTTCACACTTGCAGATGATTACCACAAATATGGCTTGGGTCAGAATCAACTTGAAATGAACTTCAGTCAGACAAACTGTTTCGATCAGAATTGAGAAACTTGTTTGCCTCTTGTATTAAACTTTTATATGAACGGGGAGAGCCATATTTCTATTGGTTTGTTTGCGAGAGCAAACATTTTTCAACTTGCATCTCAGTTTTATATCGAGTTCGCAAAAATCACTTGATCAAGCAATCTCAATTCCACGGCAGTGCCATTGGGTAGCATTACACAGTCCGACCCCGACGAACCCAAAAATGTGTCCTTATTTATGCATGTCGTTGCCTGTTTAATAAAGGCATCACGTGTGCCACACCCATAGCATACAACGCAGCACACAACATAGCCAGGCAGGTCATGCAGTGTGTGTGCGTGTGAACGCATTAGCAACACACAACGCAGAAACGTGAGTGAGATCACATACGTGATCTGAAACTTGATGTTTCATGCCATATTGAGCTAAAAGAATCTCAAATTTGAATTCAGTGTTGTTGAAAACATCTGTGTGCAAGTTTTCACCACAATTGGAGCATTTTTCAATGTTGAGTTCTGGTCTCGAACCAGGTTTCCGGGCTCAGACCATGACCTACGACAAAACGGATGACGCCATTAGACTTCTCGACCCCAAAAACCCCCATGCCGCACATGTTATTTGTGGCGTCAGATGCTTCTATTTATCAGGGACCAAGTTTTGATAGAAGCAGAAGAAGAAGAAGAAAGAATAATTTTGCGCACTTTTTTTCGCAACGTTTGGTCTCGTAACTTTTGACACCCTCAACTGATTGAGCCCAAATTTTGCACAAACATCTAGCATAACTGGATATAACTGGTATGTAAGTTGTTTGTCAATTGAGGCTTCCTAAGTATTTTTACGAGCGAAATAAAATTTTACATCCGGCACTAATTCACTCGAGCCATATTTGGGACATGCGCTACCGCGCATGCCCCGATAAGCAGCTGAGACTGGCTCCGCTATAAAACACCATCAGACGTCAAGTGTCACTGTTTTGCTTGAATCACCTTACATTTATGGAAAGCCTGTTCACGAGGGAAAAAATTAGTACATATACAACACTTGTCAGAACGTTGAGGTGCGCAGCAAAGAATAAACTTATAGCAGTTAGAACCGATGGAGTTGAATCACTTTCGTTCAAATACAAGAGCAGCAAATCTCAAAGTTCGAAAATATACAGTAGTTTAGTAAAAGTCACATTTGTGCCTTTGTTCAAAAAAGTTATCGGTGAGTTATCCGACAAAATAATGATTGCAAAAGACCTTTCGCTTCATCGTGAAAAATGGTTCTTCAGTTTTTAATGCCGCTGTCCTTGTCTTGAACTGCAAAGAATCGGGAGTGAATGTGGTCGGGCGCGAGTCTTTACGGTTATGTCAACATTGATTGCAAATGCAAACCTTCGTCACATTCAGTCAACTTGTCGGGCAACCATTTTCCTTGAGTGCAAATTTGATGCTGGGCGAAATCGGGGATGCCTTGGTACCGGTAGCCTTCTTTGCAGTGAATCTCAATCTTGGTGCCTTCTGGGTGCTGAAATGATAAATTTAGTTTTTTTTCATTGAGAAGGTAATAAATTTGCACTCGCTCTGTGCTATATAAAGGCAAACTACGCCAACACGAGCCCGATTTCGGAGTTGGTGCACCAGCAAAACGCAAAGAAAGAGAAATCCTCATGCACCACGTTGTATTCCACAACGTGTAACGTTTCCCAAATCAGCAGCCACGTGTGAATGTTTCACTAATCTACCACCTCCGAAATCGGGCTCGTGTTGGCGTAGTTTGCCTTTACCTTCCCTCCCTCTTCCACGGCCTTCGATATGGTGTTGTTGGGTAACGATGGAGCAGAGCAACCTATCCAATAATAGTTAAATGGTTGTGGTTTGGAAGTCATTACCAAAAACCGGTTTACCTTTGTCTCCAGATGTTGCGTCCATCGCCAGAAGATCGCTTTGGTAGCTCCATTTTGATGCTGAATTATCAATTATTTGTTTGTGACAGAATCAAATAATCAGAGGAGCAAACCAAGTCCACCGCTATGGTAACCGGGAACTGGCTTCTGGCAGTCGATCAAGATCGGCGGATCCCACTTTCCGTTTTCGCACCAAGAGTACTGCGTGAACATTTGCACTCGCTTCACTTGGTAAGGAGGAATGCATGTGTACTTGACCACGTCGCCGTCGAAGAACTGACAAATAAAAAACGTATTTTTATGTTTATAATATTGATTGTCAGGGCTTATAACCCACTTTGTAGTTGTTGTCTGCCATATGTTTGCTTGCGGTAACGACTTTCATCGGGACGGTTCTTGCTGGGCTCGGAGGGTTCAGGCAAACTTAAAGTTATATGTACGTAATTTGTAACTGCGACTGGTGTGAGACTGAACAGCATTGCAAACGATGATTTGAAACAATTATGATGGAACCTCACCAGCTGAGCATGGCACCAGAGAGTGATGCCACGACCCTCGGATACACGTCACAGCAGTGTTAGGTTTCTCATTCTTCGAGGGCCAATCGTGTCCTTTGGTACATTGCGCAGCCAACTGCGTTCCATCAGGAAACTCATTTCTTTTGCTGTCTGGTACGATTTCAACGTTGGCGGGCAGTTTTGCCTCCTTGCAAGCTACAATATTTGTGTATGTGTGAGTGTGTATGACCCATGCTACATATTCAGAAGTGCGCAAAACTCACAGGGTGGGCATTCCACCAACTGATGGATCCAGGTGCCGTTCTTGCACTTCATTTTTGTGTTTTTTGGCTTCTTGTCAGGTGACCATTTGTGATCTTTTGCACACTTTACATTCACTTCGACGCCTTCCACAAATGGTTTGGGCGCGCTGTTTGCTGCGTCGACTACAACACCTCGCGGAAGCGAAGCCGTTGGGTCACCGCAGCCTGAAATTGTTCTTAAGAGAAATCCTCTCTTGATCTCGTTGCGCTCACTCACTTGATAGGCACGCAGGGCTCTGTTCTTGCAAGGTGGTCCAGGAACCATCATCACAGATGTACGTCATTTCTGTCTTTCCATCCTGCCAGGCGTACCCTTTCTTGCACGCGAGCACCGCCTGAGATGCATGGGGAAACTCTTTCGACTGTCCTTCTTTCACCTGCACATTCTTGGGCAGCATGTTGGGCACTGGGCAGGGTTTCTTGTTCTGAATGTTTTTGGAAGGCGCGGTAGTGGTTTTGCTGATGCACACGAACAGCAGCCATAGCTGGATCAGGTTCAAGAATGATCCGGGCATGATGACGGGAAAAGCGAAGTGGAACTTTTAAAGTAGGGAAATGCTGCGGTCGAGTTGGTTGGATGGAAACTTTCAAAATGAATCCTGACATTCATGACAACGTGAGGTGTCCATCGCTGCATCCAGATTGGAGAACCTCAGACAAAATGCACTCAATACAATATTCAAGTATTTTATTCTATGACGTCAAGTGCACATGCATTCCTCCTTACCGAGTAAAGTAAGGCTACCGGTACAAAGGCATCCCCGATTTCGCCCAGCATCAAATTTGCACTCAAGGAAAATGGTTGGCCGACAAGTTGACTGAATGTGACGAAGGTTTGCATTTGCAATCAATGTTGACATAAAGGCAGTCTACGGGAGGTTGTCACTCAGCCCCCGAATACCGTAACCCACCGTAATTTTGATCTGCAAGGATCGTGTCGAGACCATTTTGGTTTTTATCTATGTTTTGCGTGTTAGCGCCAACACCAACCAACAATTCCAAGTTTTGGTGATCGACGCGCACGATGACAATTTCCAGCTTGCTGCCGCTAATACACGTGTCGATACTCAGCGATTAGCATGGGTCTCACAACGATCTCGCTTGCTGTGGGTTACGGTATTCGGGGGCTGAGTGACAACCTCCCGTAGACTGCCTTTAATCGCAAAGACTCGCGGTCACGGCGCGATCGCGACCACATTAATTCCCGATTCTTTGCAGTTCAAGACAAGGACGGCGGCATTAAAAACTGAAGAGAAGAGAAGAACCAATTTGTTGAGGTCTCGTTTTTCAGGCTTCAAATTAGGCGTGGGTGGACATGAGAAATGTGCACAGGTCTTCCTGGCTGGGGCCTAAGCCCAAGCTTAAGGTTGAATCGAAGCCTGAACCAAAAGTTGGACGAAAGAGAAAGCCAGAGTTGGATTCCGTTCACCCTTCACCGTGAACTTCACCGTAAAAACCTACCGTAAAAACCTAAATAGAAGGGGGGGGGCTCTGTTAACTCACTGACCCCATTTTGGGGGGCTCTATTCCGGGGGGCCTCTAATAATTCACTGACCCGAACCTGAAAAAATTGTTCCCAGAAATACCCCCAAAAACCCCTAAAAAGGGGTTTGAAAGGATGTTTTTTCGCCTGTAAGTAATCGCATTTATTAGTGTCTATTCGTCAATAAGAGGCGTATTATGTGCTCTGAGCGAACAACAAACGTGCATTAATGTACCTGTGCACCACTATCAAGCGTTAATACACTACTGTATACAGTGTAGTGGCAGGCCCATGTGTGGGAGGTAAGTATGATGCGGGGTTGGGACCGGAAGCGTGAGAGGTATGATTTTGGTCACCCAAAAAGGCGAAAAAACACCGTTTTTGTGATACAATTTTGGCCAAAAATTGAGGTAAAAATAGTACTTTTTCAAAATTTTCGCCGAAAATCGCCTAAAAATAGGTATTATGGGTGGGTTTGCGCGCGGAGCGCGCGATTTTTGCGAAAATAAGGTCGAAAAACACCGATTTTTGCCTTAAAAAGGTATAAAATTGCTTGTGAGAGGTATGATTTGGAGTTGTGAGAGGTAAGTACTCACCCCCCCCCAACCCCCCCCCCCCTCGGGTTTTGTTGTAGGTAAGTACTGAGAGGGGGGGGGGTAACCCCCCCCCCCAACAACCCCCCCCCCCCAGCCACTACTATGACTGTATAGCAGTGTAGTACTTGGTCAGGGTGTTGACGACAGTGTAGTACTTGGTCAGGGTGTTGACGATAGATAGATTGGGACCCGAAATGTGTTGACGATAGATAGATGACCCAAGTCCGAAATCTGGGGGGGGTCGACCCAAACTTGTTGACGATAGATAGATGGTGGGGGGGGTCGCCAAAAATCAAGGTATAGTATGCTGTACTAAGTAGGTAATAATGTGTAAATATTAATGAAAATGTACTTAGATGTACTAAATCCGCGCGTAGCGCGCGATTTTTTGCCTATTTGGGACAAAAAATACCGATTTTGAGCCATTTTGAGGCAAAAATGCCCATTTTGGGGTCGAAATGTGTTGACGATAGATAGATTGTTCCCAGAATTTGTTGACGATAGATAGATTTGCCCATAAGTGTTGACGATAGATAGATGAAATCAAAAAGTGTTGACGATAGATAGATGAATTTGGGGGGGACCGGGCCCCCCCCCCCCCCCCCCCCCCCCCAAGTACTACCCTGGTTGACGATAGATAGATTGGGACCCGAAATGTGTTGACGATGCATAGATAGACGACCCAAGTCCAAAATCTGGGAGGGGGGCGGTCGACCCAAACTTGTTGACGATAGATAGATGGTGGGGGGGGGGGTCGCCAAAAATCAAGGCGTAGTATAGTGTACTAAGTAGGTAACAGAGGTCGCAATCGGGCCGGGTTTGGCCGGCCCGGCCCGGCCCGAGCCCCCAAATCTCCGGCCCGGCCCGGCCCGGCCCGACCCGTACCCCCAAATCTCCGGCCCGGCCCGGCCCGAACCCCCAAATCTCCGGCCCGGCCCGAATTTTTGGCTCAGATTTTAACCCAATTTTTGTCATAATTTTTGCGATTTTCGAATCAATTTTTTTGTTGAAATTTCATTGTTTTCCATGAAAAAGTCGCCAGATAGACAATACCAATGGTGTGGCTGGGGGGTCCCCCCTAGGTACAGTAGGTAGATGACGCGCCATCCTGGTACAGTAGGTAGGTCGCCGCCCCCCGGCTGGTACAGTAGGTTGCTATTTTTGGCTCAAAATGGTATAAAATCCATTCAAATTCAAATTCAAATTTTATCTGTAAGCTCACGCAAAGACCTTCAGGAGATCCGGCAAACACCTAAAAAAGAGACATATCAGTAAATAGCACACTTTTTCACACACCATATTTTTCATTCCAAATAATCGAAAAATTTTGAGGGTTTTAAGAGTACATTTTCATCTAAACTTGGACATAAAAAATTTTGTTCCCCCCTAGCTGGTTGGTTTATTGCTCTCAGTGACGCATAAAACCATGCACGTAAATTAGTGATAGAAGCAAAGTTACAAGACCGGGTGGGACAATTACGGAAATGAAAATAGTTACAACACTGGTTATAACAAAACCACAGCAAATAAAAGCTACAAAAAGCGCCAAGGAGAGAGAAAGATCACGGACATCAGGACAGATCACAGGACATGTTAACAGAACTGAAAATTATGCATTAATCCTCGTCCTCGTCAAACGACAAATGTCGGGCTCAGAGGGCGCATATTGGGATCAGTCCATATTGTCAACAGCCCAGAACAGATGGTGGGTTGGTGATTGTCCGTCACTTCCGTGTACCACCATTTAGCGACGTGGCTGGCGTCCCCAGGCTGACGTGAATGCGTATCGAACGAGACATCGCCATATACATCCCGTTGACCGCATCCGGACGCGGTGGCGATAGAGCCCAAGCTCGCATCCCCCCTAGCTCGGCCGGTCGGTACAGTAGGTAGGTTGATTTCAGTACAGATCTCTTTCTGGTGATACAGTAGGTTGATTGCACGCCTGGGTAGCCACACGACTGGACAATGCTGGTCACTTACTTGCTGAATCCGTCAGAAATTTTAGTATTTTGGACAAAAAACCCCTACTTTTTCAGTAAAATAAGTCACTTCAGAAGCTTCGGGCCGGGGTGCCCGGCCCGGCCCAGCCCGACCCTCCAAATCTCCGGCCCGGCCCGGCCCGAGCCAAAAGCCCAAAATCGCGGCCCGGCCCGGCCCGAGGTCGGGCCGGCCCGATTGCGACCTCTGGTAGGTAATAATGTGTAAATATTAATGAAAATGTACTAAGATGTAGTAAATCCGCGCGTAGCGCGCGATTTTTTGCCTATTTGGGACAAAAATACCGATTTTGAGCAGAGGTCGCAATCGGGCCGGCCCGACCTCGGGCCGGGCCGGGCCGGGCCGCGATTTTGGGCTTTTTGCTCGGGCCGGGCCGGGCCGGAGATTTGGAGGGTCGGGCCGGGCCGGGCCGAAGTGACTTATTTTACTGAAAAAGTAGGGGTTTTTTTTGTCAAAAATACTAAAATTTCTGACGGATTCAGCAAGTAAGTGATCAGTATTGTCCAGTGGTGTGGCTACCCAGGCGTGCAATCAACCTATTGTACCACTACAAAGACCTGCAATCAACCTACCTACTGTACCGGCCGAGCTTGGGTCTTGGGGGGCCTCATTTCGCGCGCAGCGCGCGATTTTTCTATTATATGGAGTGAAAAATAATCAATTTTATACCATTTTGAGCCAAAAATAGCAACCTACTGTACCAGCCGGGGGGCGGCGACCTATCTACTGTACCAGGATGGCGCGTCATCTACCTTACCTATCTTCTACTGTACATAGGGGGGACCCCACCCCCCAGCCCCAGCCACACCATTGGTATTGTCTATCTGGCGACTTTTTCATGGAAAACAATAAATTTTCAACCAAAAAAATAGATTCAAAAATCGCAAAAATTATGACAAAAATTGGGTTAAAATCTGAGCCAAAAATTCGGGCCGGGCCGGGCCGGGCCGGAGATTTGGGGGTTTGGGCCGGGCCGGGCCGGAGATTTGGGGGTACGGGTCGGGCCGGGCCGGGCCGGAGATTTGGGGGCTCGGGCCGGGCCGGGCCGGCCAAACCCGGCCCGATTGCGACCTCTGATTTTGAGCCATTTTGAGGCAAAAATACCCATTTTGGGGTCGAAATGTGTTGACGATAGATAGATTGTTCCCAGAATTTGTTGACGATAGATAGATTTGCCCATAAGTGTTGACGATAGATAG
The DNA here is from genome assembly GCA_030248065.1 of Rhynchonema sp. JSB1_4. NCBI lineage: Eukaryota > Metazoa > Nematoda > Chromadorea > Monhysterida > Xyalidae > Rhynchonema > Rhynchonema sp. JSB1_4. The sequence goes on from JASAMV010006330.1 coordinate 45,619, forward strand.
ATGAAATCAAAAAGTGTTGACGATAGATAGATGAATTTGAAGTACTACCCTGCTGTATAGGGGATGTTACTTAGGGGGGGGGCTCTATTAATTCACTGACCCCTTTTTGGGGGGCTGTATCACGGGGGGCTCTGTTCCGGGGGGGGGGGGCTGTATTTAGGTTTTTACGGTAATACCGTAAAACCTAAAATACAAGGGAGGGCTGTATTTTTTCACTGACCCCTTTTAGGGGGGGGGGGTCTATTTTTTTGTGGGGGGGGGCTGTATTTTTTCGCTGCCCAAAATCTCAAAAAAATGTTCCAAAAAATATCCCTAAAATGGAGTTCTGTCAGGGTGTTACTGGTCATTATTGAGTGTTTTTAGGTGCAGATCTTCCATAAAAGGCTACGTCATCATCAGTGTTGGAGGTGGGGGGGGGGGGTGGGGGGGGGGGGCCCCCCCCCCCAGTACAGTAGGTATCCCCCCCTCGCCTGGTACAGTAGGTATCCCCCCGATGTTTGGCATGGTACAGTAGGTATCCCCCCCTCGAGTTTCACCCCGGTACAGTAGGTATCCCCCCCCGATTTTGCCCCAAAAGTGCCAATTTTTTACCAAAATGGCCAAAATTAGTGTAAAATCAGTGGTTTTTGCCTCAAATTACCCAAAATTCGCGCGCTACGCGCGCAAATACTACGTTTTCACACGATTCCACACATAATAAAAACATTGAAAATTTTCACCCCAAAACCTACCCCCCCCCCCAACCCCCCCAAACCCCCCCCCCCTAGGTACATAACCCCCCCCCCCCCAGGCCATCGGCTTTGTTACAGTAGGTATCCCCCCACTCCGAGCGCGGTACAGTAGGTATCCCCCCCTCCAGAGTACCTCCAACACTGGTCATCATATACTCAACCACAAACCGTGTTGGCGGTGGGGGGGTTTGGGGGGTACCTTAAAAACCAAAATAGTGGGGGGGGGGCTCTATTAATTCACTGACCCCATTTTGGGGGGCTCTATTACGGGGGGGGGGGGGTCTATTCCGGGGGGGCCTCTATTAATTCACTGACCCGAACCTGAAAAATTGTTCCCAGAAATACCCCCCAAAAACCCCTAAAAATGGGATTGAAAGGATGTTTTTTCGCTTGTAATCGCATTTATTCGTGTCTATTCGTCAATTAGAGGCATATTATGTGCTCTGAACGAACAATAAACGTGCATAAATGTACCTGTGCACCACTATCAGGCCTTAATACACTACTGTATAGGGGATGGTACTTAGGGGGCTCTATTCCGGGGGGCTCTATTAATTCACTGACCCCTTTTTTGGGGGGGGCTGTGCTGTATTACGGGGCGGGGCTCTATTCCGAGGGGGGCTGTATTTAGGTTTTTACGGTAGCCCCCCCCCCCCCCCTGTACCGACGGAACCCCCCTCGCCTGGTACAGTAGGTATCCCCCCTTTTTTTGGCATGGTACAGTAGGTATCCCCCCGATTTTCACCCCGGTACAGTAGGTATCCCCCCCCCCGATTTTGCCCCAAAGGTGCCAATTTTTGACCAAAATGGCCAAAATTAGTGTAAAATCAGTGGTTTTTACCTCAAATTACCCCAAATTCGCGCGCTACGCGCGCAAACACAACGTTTTCACACGATTCCACACATAATAAACACATAAAAAATTTTCACCCCAAAACCTAACCCCCCCCAACCCCCCAAACCCCCCTAGGTACATACCCCCCCCCCAGGCCATCGGCTCTGGTACAGCAGGTATCCCCCCCTCTCCGAGCGCGGTACAGTAGGTATCCCCCTCCAGAGTACCTCCAACACTGACCACAAACGTTGTACTTAAGGTGTCTTATACAAGAACTTGACTTTACTAGTTACGACCCCCAAGCGGGGAATTCCAAGTTGGGGGGGGGGCTGTATTTTTTGGGGGGGGGGGGCTCTATTTTTTCACTGACCTCTTTTAGGGGGGCTGGGCTCTATTTTTGGGGGGCCCTATTTTAGGGAATCCGGTAGAAGGGACTCTATTAATTCACTGACCCCATTTTGATGGGGTCTATTACGGGGGGCTCTATTCCGGGGGGCCTCTATTAATTCAGTGACCCGAACGTACAAAAATTGTTCCCAGAAATACCCCCAAAACCCCCCAAAAAGGGGTTTGAAAGGATGTTGTTTTCGCTCGTAATCGCATTTACCGTAAAAACCTACCGTAAAAACCTAAATAGAAGGGGGGCTCTATTATGGGTGGGCACAATACCCAATACCCGATACCAATACCACCCAATACCAATACCAATACCAGTGTTTGGTATTGGTATTGGGTCTAATTCTGGTATTGGGTATTGGTATGGAAGCTGGCCTGGTATTGGTATTGGGTATTGGTATTGGGTTTGCCCAGGTATTGGGTCAAAACCAATACCCAATACTAATCCAGGAAAACCCAATACCAAACCAATACCAAACCCAATACCTGACTCAAAACCCAATACCAAACCAATACCAAACCCAATACCAACCCAATACCAGACCAAAAACCCAATACCAAACCAATACTAAGACCAATACCCAATACCCAATACCAATACCGACCCAATACCCAATACTCAATACCAATACCAACCCAATACTAAACCCAATACCAGGCACTTCAGTAGTATTGATCTGGTATTGGGTATTGGTATTGGTATTGAGTCTCACCCGGTATTGGTATTGGGTATTGGTATTGGGTCACCAATTTGGTATTGGTATTGGGTATTGGTACAGGGCCGGTATTGGTGTTGGGTATTGGTATTGGGTGTCAAAAGTGGTATTGTGCCCAGGCCTAGGCTCTATTAACTCACTGACCCCATTTTGGGGGGCTCTATTACGGGGGGCTCTATTCTGGGGGGCCTCTATTAATTGACTGACCCGAACCTGAAATAATTGTTCCCAGAAATACCCCCAAAACCCCTAAAAAGGGGTTTGAAATGATGTTTTTTCGCTTGTAATCGCATTTATTCGTGTCTATTCGGTATTAGGGGCTGTATTTAGGTTTTTACGGTGATTCACTGACCCTTTTTGGGGGGCTGTATTACGGGGGGCTCTATTCCGGGGGCCTCTATTAATTCACTGACCCGAACCTGAAAAAATTGTTCCCAGAAATACCCCCAAAAAAACCCTAAAAAGGGGTTTGAAATGATGTTTTTTCGCTTGTAATCGCATTTATTCGTGTCTATTCGGTATTAGGGGGCTGTATTTAGGTTTTTACGGTAATTCACTTACCCCTTTTTTTGGGGGGCTGTATTACGGGGGGGCTCTATTCCGGGGGCTGTATTTAGGTTTTTACGGTACTTAGATGGGCTCTATTCCGGGGGGCTCTATTAATTCACTGACCCCGTTTGGGGGGCTGTATTACGGGGGGCTCTATACCGGGGGGCACGAGGCACGGTACAGTGTAGTTCCTGGTCCGGCGCGGCGGTTAGTGTACCTACCCCTTTTTTCCGTGCGGCGGTTAGTGTACCTCCCTGGGGGGAAGGGGGGGGAAGACCCAAATCCGGGAAAAAGTCACTTTTTGAGGTAGAAAATTTGACCGATTTTTGCCCCTTTTTGGAAAAAATTCTCCATAAAAAGGGTATTTTGGCGACTTTTGACATCATTGACCTAAAAATCACCCATTTTAGGCCTAAAAATGCCCATTTTAGGCCTAAAAATGCCGATTTTAGGCAAAAATTGAGGCGGTTAGTGTACCTCGCGCGGCGGTTAGTGTACTAGTGTACCTTGGTCGCGGCGGTTAGTGTACCTTAGGGGGGGGGACCCCCCCCCTCCCCCCCCAGGAACTACACTGGCACGGTATGTGAATTCTATTTCCCGTTCCATTTTTCAAGAAGGATGAAGAGAAAGGGCTTTTGCAAATTTGCAATCAGAATCAGAGAGATTAGGAGCGGGTCGGGTAACCTCGGCCCGGCCCAGGCATGGGCATGGGTGTAGTTCCTGGGGGGAGGGGGTCCCCCTAAGGACACTTAATTTCCCCGACCCCGACCAAGGTACACTAGTACACTAATTTCCCCCTCCGGACTAATTTCCCCAATTTTTGTCGTCTAAAGTAGGCATTTTTAGGCCTAAAATGGGTATTTTTAGGTCTGAAATGTGTAATTTTTAGGTCGATGTTGTCAAAATTCGCCAAAATACCTTTTTCTGAAGAACTTTTTCCAAAAGGGGGCAAAATTTTCCACCTTAAAAAGTGACTGTTTCCTGAATTTGGGACTCCCCCTTCCCCCTAGGCGTATACTTGCGGGCCGGAAAAAAACCGTTTTTTTCCGAAAAAAACCGAAAAAAAACCGTTTTTTTCCGAGGCCCGGAAAAATACGTTTTTATTTTTCCGGAAATTTTTCCAAGTGGCAACTTTTGGGGAAAAAAACGGTTTTTTTTCCAAAAATTTCCGAAATATTTTCAAGGGTTACGAAAGGATGTTTCCAGAAATACCCCCAAAAAAAGGGGTAAGTGAATTACCGTAAAAACCTAAATACAGCCCCCTAATACCGAATAGACACGAATAAATGCGATTACAAGCGAAAAAACATCATTTCAAACCCCTTTTTAGGGTTTTTTTGGGGGTATTTCTGGGAACAATTTTTTCAGGTTCGGGTCAGTGAATTAATAGAGGCCCCCGGAATAGAGCCCCCCGTAATACAGCCCCCCAAAAAGGGTCAGTGAATCACCGTAAAAACCTAAATACAGCCCCTAATACCGAATAGACACGAATAAATGCGATTACAAGCGAAAAAACATCATTTCAAACCCCTTTTTAGGGGTTTTGGGGGTATTTCTGGGAACAATTATTTCAGGTTCGGGTCAGTCAATTAATAGAGGCCCCCCAGAATAGAGCCCCCCGTAATAGAGCCCCCCAAAATGGGGTCAGTGAGTTAATAGAGCCTAGGCCTGGGCACAATACCACTTTTGACACCCAATACCAATACCCAACACCAATACCGGCCCTGTACCAATACCCAATACCAATACCAAATTGGTGACCCAATACCAATACCCAATACCAATACCGGGTGAGACTCAATACCAATACCAATACCCAATACCAGATCAATACTACTGAAGTGCCTGGTATTGGGTTTAGTATTGGGTTGGTATTGGTATTGAGTATTGGGTATTGGGTCGGTATTGGTATTGGGTATTGGGTAGACCCAAATCCGGGAAAAAGTCACTTTTTGAGGTAGAAAATTTGACCGATTTTTGCCCCTTTTTGGAAAAAATTCTCCATAAAAAGGGTATTTTGGCGACTTTTGACATCATTGACCTAAAAATCACCCATTTTAGGCCTAAAAATGCCCATTTTAGGCCTAAAAATGCCGATTTTAGGCAAAAATTGAGGCGGTTAGTGTACCTCGCGCGGCGGTTAGTGTACTAGTGTACCTTGGTCGCGGCGGTTAGTGTACCTTAGGGGGGGGGGACCCCCCCCTCCCCCCCCAGGAACTACACTGGCACGGTATGTGAATTCTATTTCCCGTTCCATTTTTCAAGAAGGATGAAGAGAAAGGGCTTTTGCAAATTTGCAATCAGAATCAGAGAGATTAGGAGCGGGTCGGGTAACCTCGGCCCGGCCCAGGCATGGGCATGGGTGTAGTTCCTGGGGGGAGGGGGTCCCCCTAAGGACACTTAATTTCCCCGACCCCGACCAAGGTACACTAGTACACTAATTTCCCCCTCCGGACTAATTTCCCCAATTTTTGTCGTCTAAAGTAGGCATTTTTAGGCCTAAAATGGGTATTTTTAGGTCTGAAATGTGTAATTTTTAGGTCGATGTTGTCAAAATTCGCCAAAATACCTTTTTCTGAAGAACTTTTTCCAAAAGGGGGCAAAATTTTCCACCTTAAAAAGTGACTGTTTCCTGAATTTGGGACTCCCCCTTCCCCCTAGGCGTATACTTGCGGGCCGGAAAAAAACCGTTTTTTTTCCGAAAAAAACCGAAAAAAAACCGTTTTTTTCCGAGGCCCGGAAAAATACGTTTTTATTTTTCCGGAAATTTTTCCAAGTGGCAACTTTTGGGGAAAAAAACGGTTTTTTTTCCAAAAATTTCCGAAATATTTTCAAGGGTTACGAAAGGATGTTGTCAAAACTAATGTAAATCGGTGCTAAACAGTTCAAAATGAGCACTTTTTAATCTCCAAGTGCATTTTTAGCATGTTTCAGGCCATTTCCCGACAAAATTTTCTCCAAAATAGGCGTTTTTGGACCATGGGTATCCTTAAGTACTGGAAAAATATTTGGAAAAAAAACGGTTTTTTTTCCGGAAAAAAACGGTTTTTTTTCCAAAAATATATTTTGCGGAAAAATACGCAAGTATACCCTAGGGAGGCACACTAATTTCCCCACCGGACCAGGAACTACACTGGGCATGGGGGCAATACCCAATTAGGTTGGCCTCAGTGTTGGAGGTGGGGGGGGGGGTTGGGGGGGGGGGGTAGCCCCCCCCCAGTACAGTAGGTATCCCCCCTCGCCTGGTACAGTAGGTATCCCCCCCCGATGTTTGGCATGGTACAGTAGGTATCCCCCCCGATTTTCACCCCGGTACAGTAGGTATCCCCCCCCCCGATTGTGCCCAACAAGTGCCACTTTTTTACCAAAATGGCCAAAATGAGTGTAAAATCAGTGGTTTTTGCCTCAAATTACCCAAAATTCGCGCGCACGATTCCACACATAATAAACACATTAAAAATTTTCACCCCAAACCCTAACCCCCCCCCAACCCCCCCCCCCAAACCCCCCCCTAGGTACATAACCCCCCCCAGGCCATCGGCTCTGGTACAGTAGGTATCCCCCCTCTCTGAGCGCGGTATAGTAGGTATGCCCCCCTCCAGAGTACCTCCAACACTGGTTGGCCTTCGCCAGGTATTGGGTGCGACCCAATACCCCGGTTATGCCCTATTTTCCGCCTCAGAGCCCTGAAACTTTGTAAAATTTTCAATTTTCGGCGCCAAGCCAGCAAGCCTTAATACACTATTATTCTATATGGGATGTTACTTAGGGGAGGGGCGCTATTAATCCACTGACCCCTTTTGGGGGGCTGTGTTACGGTCGCTCAAATTTTCCACCTCAAAAAGACCTTTTCTTGAATTTGGGTCTTTCCCTTCCCTCAAGGAGGTACACTAACCGCCGCTGCGAAAAAATGGGCAGGTTGTAGGTACACTAACGTCCGCGCCGGACCAGGAACTACACTGACTCCATCGCTTGCTTCTGACCGCAAAATCTAAATGGAAGGGGGCTCTATGAATCACTGACCCCATTTAGGGCGCTCTATTTGGGGCAGGGCAGAGGGGCAGAGTGGCCCTATTCAAGGGGCTTCTACCGTAAAAACCTAAGTAGAAGGGGAGGCTCTATTAATCACTGACCCCTTTTTGGGAGGCTCTAAAATTGTTCCCAGAAATACACGTAAAAGCTGAATTTGGGTCTTCCTCCCCCTTTCCCCTCTCGGAGGTACACTGTCTCCCCTCCGAAACAAACGGGGGGCTGCTATCTCTCCGGACCAGGAACCACAGTGCTTAGAACTACACTGACCGTTTTCCAGATCTATGTGAGCCAACTACCACAACTAACGTTCAACTGTGTTTTGTGTAAACCATCTGTCGTCGTCGCTCACAGCCACCATCACCAATGGGCAACACGGTGGCACGTGCGGCCTACGCACAAACGATACCGCGCGATGGAAGTGGAGATGCGGGCCCGGACAGTAAGGCACCCTACTCACCGCCGGGACCATCGACAACCGGTAATGCTGTGTTTTGTTCGATTGGCCCGTATTGATCGGACGTGCGTGTGCGTGGGTAATGAGTGTGTGTGTGTCCAGCTTAGAGAGATGTCGGGTGCAAGGCGCACCACCAGAAAGCTGTTTTGGGTGATAATTTGGATAGGGCGGCAACCTACGTATTGTTCCAGCTCCAGGGCAGGGGCGGCAACTCCCTCACTGTATCCAGGGGGCTCCCTCCCCCCAACTGCACCACTGCTGAAAGTATGGAGTGCCTCCAGCAGTGTTGTAGTTGGGGGTGGGTGGCATGGGGGGCACTCCCCCCAACTGTTAGGTAGCTTTCTTGCTCCCAAACCCATACCCCCAAACTGGCTAGCTAGCTTTCTTGCTCCGGTCAGTCAAAAAAGTGTTGATTTTAGTGCCAAAATGACCATTATGTGGGCCAAAATGCTCAAAATCGCCCAAACTTTCTCACATGTGCACAAAAGTACGCATTTTAGGGCTTATTTTAGCATAATTTCAACCAATTTTTATACCCCTGTTTTTGACTTCTGGACCAATGCCCCGCCAAATCGGGGTACCCGGCTAGATAGCTAGCTTTCTTGCTCGGACCAACTAAAATACATCACTGGCCTCCAGGCGTCGGGTGTCGGATTTTTCGGGAATTCTGTACATTGAGCCAAAAATTTGCACAAATCGGGCAAATGAGCACAATTTTTGCTGTTTTTGGGCCAAAAATTCGATATCGGTTTTTTACAAGTGTTGGATGTCGGTTTTTTCAAATAGTTTCGTGGTCATCCAGGTATCGGGTGTCGGTACCCCCTCCCACGAGCCCTACTCCAGCGGGGTGGATGTGTTGTGTAGTTGAATTTTTTCCGGAAAAATATGTTCACTGAAAAAAACCGTTTTTTCCGAAAACACCGTTTTTTCGATATTTTCCGAGCCAAATTTGGGCACCGGTCACAATGGTGTATATTTGGCACATTATGCGCTAAAAATGGTGTATGAAAGGTAATCCTGTTGAGAAAGCGCTAATAAGAGCTGTAAAACGGCTGGAAAACACTTGAAAAAGTATGTTTCTGCAATAAAAATAGCGTTCCCCCACAATTGTGACACTTTTCCAGAAAAGCTCAAATTCCCCCGTGCAATTTTTTCGGAAAAATATATTTCACTGAAAAAAAACGTTTTTTTTTCAGAAAAAAACGGCCAGTTTGCAGTTTCCATGTTTTATGTGGTTCGCACTGTAAAAGTAGAGTTGTTGTCGTTCAATGTGATGTGGCTTCGGCTTGTAAGGCACAGGCCTAAGCCCAAGCCTAAGTTGGAACGTAAGCTTAAGCCTGAAAACAAAGCCTGAATGTTCCACGCAGGGTGGAACCCCCGTATTCCTATCCCTTTTGGCCCGCAACATTATTGACTACGTAGGCGTTCCTGGAAATATAAAGCAACACACAACACACCCGACGAAGGTGGCGTGTATTCGCAACGAAAAAAAAAAAAAAAACAACATCCCCACCTATTCCTCAACCAACATCCCAAAACAGCAGCCAAAATCACCACTCTCCACCTGCAAAACGCGCTCCCATATACAGTTCAGCGTTCAGGAGATTAACATATTTCAGATTCTGATCCCCAAAGGCCAGCACTGCCGACAACAGGAAGCCCGGATGACGACAAACTGAATCCCGGTCCACTTGAGGAGCTTCATAGAAAATGCAAAGGTTGGGCAATTCGTTTACATACAGGTTTTGAAGAAAAATTCATGTATCCCCACAGTAGGATTGAATGCGATTGTCAAGGTCTATTAAAATAGCTTGGACTTGAAACGTTGTCTACGTAACGATAACGAATGATGCAAATCAATAAATTCTTTTGAAAAACTATCGATTTGAGTACTTTAAACTTTACAACAGGACGGGCGACGGGCGCACAATGACAACAATTGCATGCAATAGTGCTACACAAAGCGCATATGAGAGAGAAAGGTCACAGAAACCAGGACAGGACAGATTACAGGACATGTTAACAGAAAATGAAAACAAGGTAGTAATCCTCATCTACGTCAAACAGCAGTGCCGGGAGGAGAGGGAGAGGGGGGGGGGGGACCCAAGAAAACCCGCACCCAAAAAAAAAAACACACCCCAAAAAACCCCAAAAAAAAAACCACCAAAAAAATCCCCACCCCCACACCCCCCCCCCCCCCCCCCCCACCCCGCCCGCTAGGAGCGGGGCACATTGCTTCAGTCCATATTGTCAACAGTCCAGAACAGAACAGGGGCGCAGCCAACCACCGCGTCCGACCGAGTTCGGTCAATGGGATGGATATGGCGTTGTCCCATTCGATACGCATTAACGTATGTCTGGGGACGCCAGCCGCGTCGCTAGATTGGTGGTACACGGAAGTGACAGAGACAATCAAGAATCCACCACCTGCCCTGAGCTGTTGACAGTACGGACTATTGAAATGGGCGTGTGTTCTACCTACCGAATTCTATCATATTTGCAGATGTGCAACCGATTTTGTTCGACGGCGCCAAAGTAATGGTGCAGAAGGGTCTGTCGAGCCATTTCCAAGTATCGCACACTCTCAACATGTCGCCACAAACCAATTGTTATCGATTTGGGGCCACGTACGTCGGCACAAATCAAGTCGGCCCACAAGAGGTCGGCCAATCAAAATTAATTTGTTCATCGTTATCTCTATTTTTTAATTTATCCGGCTTTGTTTCTAATTCAGGCTTATCCGGTTTTCTTCGCTGATTCTGACATTAACGGTGACATAACGGCCACGGTTGTGCAAAAATTTGGTCCGAAGATGAAAGTCAAACTGCAGAGTCAGGTAATTTTATAATGAATGCTGGCTATTTTTGGAGAAAAAATGTATCGATCAATGATTTTATTGTGCAATTCAGATTTTCAAAAGCAAAATTGCCGCCTTCCAAACGTCGCTTGAATATCGGGCGCGAAACAGCACGACCACGTTACTGCTTGTCAACCCAAATCTGGTTAACGGCTCAGGCATTCTCGGTTTGTGATCGATCCGCGCTTCTTACTATTACTGATAAAGAAATAAATTATTTGTTAGTTTTTAGGTGCTCAATATCTGCGACGCATTTTGCCGCGTTGGGATCTCGGTCTCGAACTGATCTATCAATACGCCAAACAGATACCCGGCGGCTGTGTGTCCAGTCTGCAATACGCTGCCAGATATAACGGTGACTTTGTGCCTGTCTTTCACGCTCAGTAAAAAATTTTGACGTTAATGTTTTAAAGAATATTTCTGAGCTCACTGATGCCCAAGCCACCAATATTGACCAGCGTAAACGTTGCTTGTGGCCTGGGAATTTAGTAAGGTCGATGACCAAGCAAAAGTTCTGATGGCCCCGCCAACGGTAGTGTCTGTCAATTGAGTCACCACGAGACAATAAACAGTAAGCCAGGCCTTCGTGCTTCGTCACTCGCATAATTCCCAGATGTTTCACACAGGTGACAAATACACAACATCGGCACAGGCTGGTTCGACCGGTCTGCACCTCTGTTACTACCACAAAGTCAGTGACACGGCACAACTGGGTGTCGAATGGGAAACATCCGTACGTGCCGAGGAATCCGTTGCATCATTCGCTTATCATTTGGAACTGCCGAAAGCGCACACTACTTTTAAAGGTGCGATGATTGTTTGTGATCGAATTCCAATTTGTTTTTGCTCTTGAAATTTGTGGTGACAGTCCTAGACACAGTGCTGTGGCCGTAGGAGGTGGTCCACCGCCCCAATGGCACCCTACCGCCCAGACCTGGAACACAACCCCTTCCTGCCCCACTACGACACCCTACCCGCCCGCTCTGGTACCTTACCTGCCCTTATTTTTACCCTCAAAATGTCCATTTTTTGGTCAAAAATGCCCAAATTTCGACCGAAAACGCTTACAGTGCAAAAAATTGTACAAGTGCAAGATATTGTATATACTTTGTTCGTTTGTGGGCCAAAAATAGGCACCCGAGAAAAGCACCCAATTGTTGAGGCGAAAATTGACTTGATTTTGGATAGCTTTGGGTATTTTAGGCGCACCATGCAAAGATTCTAGGTAGCGGAATTTCCGTGTAGAGCCGCGGGACTCTATTCGGAAAAGTGCCAAAATACGACTTTTTGTAAAGAATGTATTTCCCAAATAGGGCCGCTTCTCAAAATACCGACCGGTAATGCAGTTTTCAATCTACAAAATCTTGTGTCAGGGCGTGTATTAATGCATCAGTAATGCGCCCATGCACGTGAAACAATCGAAAAACGTAAGTACAGGCTGCTATGGTCAAGAAACAGCCAATTTGTTCAGAAGACCACTCATTTTTGGCAGAAAATTGGGTACCGAAAGACGGAAATATAAATCCCAATGAGGCTCTATTTGGAAAATCTGCCGAATTGAGCCCCATAGGACATTATTCCCGGGGTCGCTGCAGACAAAAAACTTCAGTACAAAAAATTGCACCCAACCTCCTTATTTTTTGTGCAAGCGAAACAAGGTGCACATTGCACCTGAAAATTTTAAGAAATACCTGTGGATCCAATGTGTGTTATATTGTCCCACAGAGGATCCGCGCAGAACGAGCTTAGAGAAACAATTATTGTTTCTACGGATCCAAAAAATTTGTTTTGTCATTATAAATTCTATCCAGATGGTTCAGGTTCTATCGACTCCAACTGGACCGTGGGCGGCGTGCTCGAAAAGCGTCTGCATCCGATGCCATTCACATTGGCAGTTAGTGGCTGTATCAATCATGTAAAGGCAGAGTCAAAGTTCGGAATTGGATTACAGATAGGCTGATATTTGTGCCTTTATGTTACTATTATAGGACACCAATTCGTTCAATCTTTGGCACACAACTTGTTATTGTATGATTATCATTGTTGATCTATTTTGATACATTCAAAATACCTAGTGTTTGTTTTGTGCAATTTCAGTCAGAGGTGAGATTATGCTCAAGTTCAACCGACGACAGCATTCTGTTATTATCCAAGGGGCTGGTTCTTGTTCTGTCATTTGCAAGTTGCGAATTTTCTCAGTCGTCGAACCAACCTGTGTGTTCTCTCTCCAGAATTCTGCGGCTGTTGAATTTCTGAACGAAAACTGATGCCTGCTTTTTATGCATTCGAGTATTGCATCAAGCTCACGTGCCCTTGAGAAATAGAAATTTTATAGCGAAATTTTTATCTCTGGTCGACTGGAATTGATTGATAAATTCTAGTCGCATTTATTGCGTCATACTTGCGTGTTTCCTAATTAGTGTTCTCTTTCAATGTTTGCTATACTCCACTGTTGTTGTTTAGTCATAGCTAGTTTCTGTCTTGTTTTTTAGATTTCTTCATTGAAAAATAATTCACGCAAAATACGGTTCCAAGATGCTGGCTGGCTGCTGCATGCACCTGTTTCCTCATTAGACCTAGTTACTGTTTCGTTTCCGAGTTATCATTGTTGTTATCTTGTTGAAACTGAATTTTGTTCTGTGCGAGACGGTTTGCATATTTTGTAGTGTTTTTGTAAGATATATTTTCACGAATCGTAAAAAAAGAGCTGAAATACAATAATAATAAACGTATATCTAACACTAAATGAATATGGACACTTTCAAGGTTTCAACCATTTAATACAAAGGCTATAGCCACCACGCGGTGCAAATGAATACAACGTATTGCAATTTGGTTCCCGTTTCGCAAATCACAACTAACATCACAGGGCGATAATTGGCTAAGTGCGCAATCACAAGTAAAATATAACGAGCGTTTTGATTCAAGCATACTCAAAAAAAGTGAACGGGAACTTTGAAGCCTGCATGGACGTCCCACACCAATAAATGCATAGAAGTTCAAGATAGAGTTTACATTTCTGATACTCTGGCACAATACTATCGAATAACTTGACGAACTGCTGGTACGAACATAAATCAACAAAAGTTTATTTGAATGCCAATTTCCGGACCATGTATTGCAGAATGCCACCGTGTTTAAAATAGGTCAACTCGACTTCCGTATCAAACCGACATCGAACTTGGAATGTCTTGCCAGAGTCGAGCTGCGGAAAACGACTCAGCTCAAACCAAGCGCCCGTTCAACAATTAAAAAAACATGAAACAAAATGAACTTACCGTAATTTTGACCTGCTGCTGTGGTTTCAGATAGTCGTCCAAATGTATCGTATAAGATTCCGTCCCGGTCAGACCTGAGCAAAACATCAAAAATGACAATCCCTTGATTTGGCAAGTCAGGCACAAACCAACCCAATATTTCAGCATTTTGTCCGTCCAGGTACTGCAATGGCACAATGCCCATACCCACCAGATTGCTGCGATGGATGCGTTCGAAGGACTCGGCCAGCACACACCGCACACCCTGAAATATCATATATATATGCATCCCTCACACTTCAAAGAATTCCATAGCTAATTTTCTTGTTACTTTGTGCTCGACTGATTGCTTTTCGCAACTGCATAGACCTATCGGTTGGGACAAACTTTCAGCGCAATGTCATGCTGGCTAAACCTCTACCACACGCAAGGATGAAATCGAGTTCTTCACATGATGACATTTCAGTCAGCCTGTTCGAATGCGGCTGTGTTGTGATGCTTTATGGACCCAAGTGAAAGTCACCTGCAAATACGGTCCCTTTGCAGCCCAATCGCGTGACGATCCACTACCGTATTCTTTGCCGGCCAACACAATGACTGAGACATTCTCGTTGCGATAACGCTTAGCTGCGTCGAAAATGTCGTGCTGCAAATTGAATGTGCAGTGTGCCCGTGCTATTTTGGTCCTTGACGTCGTTATGACCACTATGCACAGTGAATATTCTTCATGGTGATCGAAAACGAGCGCCCGCTCGTAAAGAAAACAAGTCAAACCTGTTCACCAGACGGCCAGTGTTTGGTTTTGGGTCCGGGTTTCGGCATGAATTTGTTGACAATCCGAATATTGGCGAACGTGCCTCGCGTCATCACAGAGTCGTGACCGCGACGCGCGCCGTACGTGTTGAAATCAGCGGCGGCCACACTGTAGACAAAGCACAATATATTTTGGGGGACATTTTACTGTTTGTCTTTTCACTTTGAATATTTTCAAACCAGTTTTTCACATGCAGGGCATCGATTCCGAGACCGTACGGCCACAAGTCACTTGGTGATCAAACACCAGCCAAGCGTGCTTGCCGTGCACAACCGGATTGATGCGAAACTGGCACAAGGCAGCCAGAAAATGACGACTGCTGCTACAATTTCAGCGAAATAACCCCAAACACAACTTACCCTCTCTCAGTCAACCATCTGGCGGCGGGACTTGTCCTCGAAATTGCACCAGCTGGTGAGATGTGGTCAGTGGTCACCGAATCACCAACATTCAACAGGACACGTGCATTGCCGATGCTGTGCACTGCGCATAGTGAACGACTCTGGCAGTGGAAAATATAGTGCGTGACTGATGCAGTGCAATGTCACTGTTACACTGTGACGAGATAGAAAGAAAAGATATTCGAAATTATGTACATTATTGCAGGAGCGCACAGTGGATCGGATCTGTATCTCGGAAAAACATGCGCTGCACGTGCCCTCAAAGCGCACCAGCACATACGTATTATGTTCACCACATATGCCAGGTATAGTCCGTCCACCAGCCAGGCACCCCCCCCCCAAAAAAAAAAAAAAAAAAAAAAAAAAAAAAAAAAAAAAAAAAAAAAAAAAAAAAAAAAAAAAAAAAATACACGGCAGCGGTCAAGGCACAAGTTCAGTACACTGTTCGCATTTGTGGTGTGTGAGGTGTCACCCAAACTATTTAGTTTGCCTCTGAAACTGTACCGTCAGGTTTTTAGAGCTTTCCTCACTGTCCATCTGTATGTCACTGATGAGACCCAAAAGCTGATGAACAACAGCCCAGCAAAACTAGCAAGCACCAACCATATTGTCAAAGAACGGCGGTAGTTTGATGTAGGTCGAATTGGCGTCCCACGGATACAGCTGACTGTCGGGACACTCCAATGCTTGCCACTGCGAACTGCCCAGCTGCACAAAATAAAACATGCAAATTTGGTGATAACAATAGAAATAATTGTGTGAGAGTGGAGAATTCACCTTAATATTGGCATATACTTCCTTGAAAAACTCCGGCAACACGCATTGCACTTCGAATTTGCTGATTTCGCCATATTCGGGCCAGATGTCAGTGAAATAGACTTTCTTGCCGTCAATGCCCACACCTAAAAACAGGTAAATCGAGTGGTTTTTTAGGGCAAAGTTTTAGCAGATAACTTATTACCGATGTGATCCTTTTTGAAATCTATATCCACGCGTCCAGCGAGCGCATAAGCCACAACCAAAGGCGGACTGGCCAAATAATTGGCGCGAACGTTGGCGTGAATTCGACCCTCGAAATTACGGTTACCCGATAACACGCCAGCAACGACCAGGTCATTCTGAAGTTAAAGTACCCTGTATTTAAAACATCTATTTTTAAAAATGACATGTTTGTTATCATCAATAAAGTAAATCAACAGTCTTCATTCCAATGCCAAACCTGTTCAATAGCTTCAGTGACAGGTCCCAATAACGGGCCACTATTGCCGATACAGGTCATACAACCGTAACCAGCCAGATGGAAACTGAAACGAAAAAACATAGGAAAAGAATGATAAATAAACGAAAGCATGTTTGTGCAAACGACCCCAATTTCTCCAAATACGGCAACAATCCAGACGCTTGCAAATACTTTGTCACCACGCCACTGCCCGGGCTCAAACTGGTCTTAACGTAGGGCGGGACCGTCAGACCGAGCTCGACTGCTTTCTTCGCCATCAGACCTGAATGGCAAAATTATTATGATAATGCTTTTAAATTGTTTTTGAAAAGAACGTTATTTGTAATCGCACCTGCACCCAACATCACCGAGGGATTGCTGGTGTTCGTGCAGCTGGTTATGGCAGCGATCACAACACTTCCGTGCGATAGTTTGCAATCCTGATCATTGATCGTCAACGGAACGCGCAAATCGGCCCGGTCCGGCGAAATGCCGAATCCCTGAGTGGCAAAGGTGAAATCGTAACAATTATCGGCGCTTATCAGAATCCGGAAATGCAATTAACCTTGAAAGACACAGGTGAAGTGAGCCCGGTCTGAAAGTCTTTCCACGCGTCAGCTACAGGAATGTAGTCGTGCGGTCGTTTGGGACCACTGATAGAGGGCACAATTGAGGCCAGATCTAATTCGAGCACCTAAAAATTTTAACTAAATGAAGAAGATAAATAGTAAACATATTAAGCTACCGATTAAAGCATTCCAACCGTGGTGTACGCAACATTGCTTTCCTCAGCAAAGTCGACAAACATGTCCACAGCACGCAGGTATGCCTCGATGCGCGCAACTTGCTCTTCCGTTCTGCTCGTTTGACGAAGATATTCGATTGCACGTTGGTCAACTAAAACAGACAAGACGGTTGCCGTGCGCTGTTAAAGATTTTGATCATTATTTTGCATTAACGCTTGAAAAACAGTCACATATATATTAAACGCAATAAAGACTGGAGCGCTGTGAATTTAGTGGCAGCAGATGTCTGTGACACATCAGTGTTTTTCTGCTTTACGTTAACTGGCTTTATTATCCAAGTTCGTGGCTACGTGCTTCTTTTTTGAAAGTTGGGGCTAAAAGAGCGCTGCACTGCATCAGCCAGCCAAGGTCTTTCTGCCGGAAACATCAAGGGAAACACATCGCACTCAATCTTCTCACCTGGGAAAAATCCCACGGTGGCTCCATATTCAGGACACATGTTGGCAATAGTGGCTCGATCGGCAATCGATAAATTGGCAACACCCGGACCAAAGAATTCAACGAATTTGCCCACAACGCCCAGTTGACGGAGATTCTGCAAAATTATGTGCGCCTGAATTCCGTTACATAATTATTTGTTCACTTGAGCAAACGTTTTTGAGAGTGTACCGTACTTGCTTTATTTTATGAAACTTTGCATGGTGGATCCTTTTACAATGTTTTAGTCCCCATTATGGCGTTAAGGACAAATTCACGCCCAAACAATATTTATATTCGTTACGAAAAGAGTCAGATGATGAAGAGGGCAGACCAATCCCATCCCACCTTGGTGATCATGAGCACCAGATCAGTGCTCGTTGCTTGAGGACTGAGTCGGCCAGTCAGCTTGTACCCAACAACTTGTGGCAGCACCATGCTGATCGGTTGACCCAACATCACTGCCTCAGCTTCGATACCACCGACTCCTGAGAAAGAAAACATTTAGATTATAAAAGCATATTACACTTTTTATACAGTGAGTCCCTCTATGTAGCGAATATTTTCGAGCCACATTTTGGACCTGAATCTGCCGTTAGCCTCCTATGCCAGTGGATATTGTTTATAGTGATGAAAAATGGCGGGCAGACGGCACTTCTTTTCGAAATCGCAAAAGAAACTATCACACACATTCACATACACACACTAACCCCATCCAAGCACGCCCAATCCCCCGATCATAGTTGTGTGCGAATCCGTGCCCACCACACTGTCCGGATAACAAACCGTCACTTCGCCATTTTTGTCCGCAAACACAACCCGCGCCAAGTACTCGAGGTTCACCTGTGTTTGATGCAAGGTTTTTTACTCGTCACTTGGTCGCCATTGACGAATAAAAATTAAGACCAGTTCGTCATAGGTCACAGCGAAAATACAACCTTGGCCTTTGTATTATAAAGTCCGTTTCTAATTCAAAGCACTCAAAAATCTTCGCGCTGCGCGCGAACTCGTGTATCACATTCTGAGGATTCGGAACTCCGATCGCTGAATCTTGTTGCGCAGTTTAGAATCGATATGGTAAACAAGCTCTTATCAGACAATTTACTCATTACTTTTTTTGTTGTGAACTGCTAACTCGGATGGTGCTAGTGCAACGATAGTTAACCTGAGAAAAACGCGCAAACTTAAGTACGATTTTTTCTTGACCCTTCGATGATGCAACAAAATAAAACTGTTTTTTAACCATTTGAATCTTTGTCAGACAATACTCTCTCGTCTCTCAGCGCTGAACACAAGTCTTGCAAAGGGTACATCGCAAGGCTTGTTCATGGCCACCACAGCCGTGCGCTTGCACGCCACAATGGTCATTTTTCATATTGAAACTTGTTTTGAAAGAGTAATTGCTGACAAACGCCGCTTCACATCGAACAAATTACGCCACCGTGTCTTATGCCATTGTTTTAGCTAAAACAGCATTTTTTGTCAAATGACGGATAAAATTGGCCCGTGAAGAAATAAAAGTTGGACCCAATTCATCACTGACGAACAAACAAATTTTCTAAAAAACGTGGTTTTATGCCACACAAAATGAATAAAATATTTGCTCTCGTAATAATGCAGACTCACGATAACTGATAAACTCATTTCAAAACGCACCTGATGTACAATTCCGCTGCCTGGTGGCACAATGAGCATATTACGGAAAGCACGCGCTCCCCACTGAAATTTAAACGCAAATGGCCAGAAGCGTTCCACAAATTAATGAACACCCCCTTATTTTCCATGTAGTGGCTAGTCATAAAGCTCAGTTGCATGTCTAAGTTCGATGTTCATTCAGTTTTTGATATAGTCGTTTCTCAGAACATGATTATCATCAGGGCCGCATCACCAGCAACGTATAGGAGGAATATAGAGGGCCGCATTCTGGCAACCACTGTGCAATTGGGTTGCTAATCAACACCGACAACCGCGCAACAATTACGAGAAATTGGACAACTACATCTTGGATAGTAATTTATCAGAGGAACAGTTGCTCAGCTGACCTTGAGGAACAGGAAACGTTCTCGATTGCGTTCGAACTCCCGTTCTTGGTTTTTGGCCAATGCAGTGAGACTAAAAAGAAAGCAAAACATAATTAACGTTGGTGTTCTTGAAGATAGCTTTCCATCATTCGTTACAGCTGCGATTTGCGAGCGAAGAAAAAAATATGTGCTGTTTCAAAAAAATGTTCACTGTCGGCACAAAACTGGCTGAAGGGATGCACGAAAGCATAGCCCTTGCTGCCACCACAAGACAAAAAATAAACCGCAAGCGCAAACAATATTAATTAAACGCACTCTCCATAATGATCCACCTGTACCGAGTGGTCAATGACCAAATCCGCAGGACATATCGGATTGATGATGTTTGGATCGCCCCCCAATGACTGCACCGCGTCACGCATCGCTGCGAAATCCACCACTGCTGGCACACCACTGGCAAAATAAAAAATCTTTTTGGATTAAACGTGGACAAACAGTATGTCCTTTTCAGTGTCTTCCACGATGTGCAAAGTATTGATGTTTCACTCACGAATAACCGCGACCGATAGCTGTCTCTGTTCAAAGCTCAAGTCACACCGATTTCAAAAAAAGGAAAACTACAAGCATCCCAGCATTTAGCATACAAAAGAACTGTTCCACACACAGTTACATTGCGAACGTAAAAGGTTCAAAATTTGTTTGTCTTCTATAACAGCGGTCAACAAATGGGACTTTCATCAAATTAGTTTTTTTAGAAGACGCGCAAGATGAGAGCAGAGCAGGTCTCGGTTAGAAACTGATATCATTTCCAATTGTACAGCAACAGTGTATTGGTTACCATCAACAGTCAGTGAGCATACATTATGAACGGCTTTAAGTAGGTTTCGTTCAGGTCGAAACGTCGACACAAACGTGCAAACGTGCACCCGATTCACTGCAAACATGCAGTCCGTTGAACGTTCTCTACTGTGCACACGTGCACCCGATTCACTGCAAACGTGCAGTTCGTTAAACGTCGTCTACTGTGCAAACGTGCACACGATTCACTGCAAACGTGCAGTCCGTTAAACGTCGTCTACTGTGCAAACGTGCACACGATTCACTGCAAACGTGCAGTTCGTTAAACGTTCTCTACTGTGCAAACGTGCACCCGATTCACTGCAAACGTGCAGTTTGTTAAACGTTCTCTACTGTGCAAACGTGCACCCGATTCACTGCAAACGTGCAGTTCGTTAAACGTTCTACTGTGCAAACGTGCACCCGATTCACTGCAAACGTGCAGTTCGTTAAACGTTCTCTACTGTGCAAACGTGCACCCGATTCACTGCAAACGTGCAGTTCGTTAAACGTTCTCTACTGTGCAAACGTGCACCCGATTCACTGCAAACGTGCAGTTCGTTAAACGTTCTCTACTGTGCAAACGTGCACCCGATTCACTGCAAGCGTGCAGTCCGTCAAACGTCCTACTGTGCAAGCGTGCACCAGATCCACTGCAAGTGCAGTCCGTCAAACGTTTTCTACTGTGCAAACGTGCAGCCACCGCTCCTTACGCTCACGCTCGTGCAGCAACGTACAGTCAAACGACAACGATCGCAAAACCGTGAATCAACAACATCCACCCGAACACACGAACATTGAATACGAAGGTATTGGTTACCATCAACAGTCAGTGAGCATACATTATGAACGGCTTTAAGTAGGTTTCGTTTTTTTGTGTAACTTTTAACGGTTTTTACCCATATACTTGAGGTTAATAATAAATTGGGTACCTAACAAGTGGAACACAACTACAAATCCCATCCATTTCAGCTCCGAAACTTAGCGTAACACTTCACCCACGTGAAATCCTGCAGTAAGACGCGCGCCGGTCGATAGGGAATTTCGGTGTTTTCGTGTTGCGCCACTTTCCAATTGATGATGTTGTGCACATCCGAATCCTTCACCATGAATCCATCGCAACAACGCACGGCCGATTCAAGCAGAACGCGGATCGAATACGGTAACCGGCCTTAAAAAATTTTCACGCATTTTTATCTTTTTCTGAAACTGTTTCCTCGTGATATCTGCTCACCAGTGTAGTGGCAGGCCCATGTGTGGGAGCTAGAAGGTGAGTATGATGCGGGGTTGGGACCGGAGGCGTAAGAGACGTATGATATTGGTCACTCAAAAAGGCAAAAACACTGGTTTTATCATACAATTTTGGCCAAAAAAGAGGTGAAAATAGAGATCTTTCCAAATTATTGTCGAAAATACTTATTATGGGTATGGGTAGGTTTGCGCGCGGGGCGCGCGATTTTTGGAAAAGTAAGGTCGAAAAACACCGATTTTTGCCTTAAAAGGTATTAAATGGCTTGTGAGTTGTGAGAGCCTGACAGATAAGATTTGGAATTGTGAGAGGTAAGTAAGTACTCAACCCACCCCCAAACCCCCTCGGGTTTTGTGATAGGTAAGTATGGCGATGGGGTGAAGCCCCAACCCCCCTTGCCATGCCACTACTATGCTGCTCACCATAACGTTGGCCAAATTTCTTGAGATCAAAATACGAATACGTTTCACCATTGACCGTCAATTTCTGCTCCATGGATTGCATAAATGATGGTGGTGAGGACATGTCGTTATTTTTCTGATTTCACTGGTTTGATTTGTATTGACCCTGCAGCTGATTCTGAAATAATGGTATGCAATTTTTTCCTGTGCTGCTATCATTTGACTGCTCGCTGATAAAAAAATTGAATTTGCGAGCTGACAAATATAGACAAGAGAACCAGCAAGAGCAAGCCATCAAGAGTCAAAGCACAGGCGCTGTTGAACATGTCCGCAGAGCAGTGTGCACTGCACACAAAAAGAGGGAATTTATTTTCAATACAACAGGCAGCACTCGGTCGGCATCTCCAGTTTGTACGATGGACGTCGACATCCGGCCAGACGTTGGATAGAGGTCGCTGAATTTGGTGTGATCGTTGGCACACGCAGGTAGACCTCGGGCAGGTTCGCGTTTGCACCCACAGGCAGCAGTCGTTGGTTGGTTTATTGCTCTCAGTGACGCATAAAACCATGCACGTAAATTAGTGATAGAAGCACAGTTACAAGACCGGGTGGGACAATTACGGAAATGAAAATAGTTACAACACTGGTTATAACAAAACCACAGCAAATAAAAGCTACAAAAAGCGCCAAGGAGAGAGAAAGATCACGGACATCAGGACAGATCACAGGACATGTTAACAGAACTGAAAATTATGCATAAATCCTCGTCCTCGTCAAACGACAAGTCGGGCTCAGAGGGCGCATATAGGGATCAGTCCATATTGTCAACAGTCCAGAACAGATGGTGGGTTGGTGATTGTCCGTCACTTCCGTGTACCACCATTTAGCGACGTGGCTGGCGTCCCCAGGCTGACGTGAATGCGTATCGAACGAGACATCGCCATATCCATCTCGTTGACCGCATCCGGACGCGGTGGCGATAGAGCCCGGCAGCAGTCGTCGTACCGTTTCAAGGACAAAACTACACGTGGTATCTTATCAAGGGTGAGAGAGTCACAAAGAAACATTCAGTCTGGCTGACAAAGTTCATGCAGCACTACTGACGGGCTGTAATATATGAGCAAACGAAACATGAGAGAGAAGAGCATGACTGTGAGCTTTACAGATAAAACTCAACCGTCACAATCATTCCTGTTCGGTTGGGTTTATACTTGCGGAAAAAGGTTTTTTAGGGCAAGCAAAGCAGCAATCTTCCGCCGATACCGGGAGCGCTCTTCAATTCTACATACTACGGAGCACAGCAGCAGCAAGCACAACACAAAGCATAATGTGTGGCATTAAATCTTCTGCGTGCCTGCCCTGCCCCCGTCTTATCAGTCATTGGATTGAAAGCAACATGTTGCCTACGATGAAACACCACGAGCCGAGCCGAGCGCCGCCCACAGCTTATCTATGTAAATTCATTTCAAGCAGTGTTGGAGGTACTCTGGAGGGGATACCTAATGTACCGAGCTCGGAGAGGGGATACCTACTGTACCAGAGCCCATGGCCTGGGGGTTATGTACCCAGGGGGGGTGGTTGGGGGCAATGGTGTAGCAGGGGGGTCCCCCAAGGTACAGTAGGTAGGTAGGTTGACGCTCCATCCTGGTACAGCAGGTAGGTCGCCGCCGGCGGCTGGTACAGTAAGTTGCTATTTTTGGCTCAAAATGGTATAAAATCGGTATTTTTCACTCCAAATAGGCGAAAAATCGCGCAGTACGCGCGAAATTAGCGTTTTAGACTATACTTGCGTATTTTTCCGCAAAATATATTTTTGGAAAAAAACCGTTTTTTTCCAAATATGTTTCCAGTACTTAAGGATACCCACCCACATAGTAGTGGCTGGGGGGGGGGGTTGGGGGGGGGGTACCCCACCTCTCAGGCCTTACCTACCACAAAACCCGAGGGGGGGGGTTGGGGGGGGTTGAGTACTTACCTCTCACAACTCCAAATCATACCTCTCACAAGCAATTTTATACCTTTTTAAGGCAAAAATCGGTGTTTTTCGACCTTATTTTCCCAAAAATCGCGCGCTCCGCGCGCAAACCCACCCATAATACCTATTTTTAGGCGATTTTCGGCGAAAATTTTGAAAAAGTACTGTTTTTACCTCAATTTTTGGCCAAAATTGTATCACAAAAACGGTGTTTTTTCGCCTTTTTGGGTGACCAAAATCATACCTCTCACGCTTCCGGTCCCAACCCCGCATCATACTTACCTCCCACACATGGGCCTGTCACTACACTGCCCACCCATGGTCCAAAAACGCCTATTTTGGAGAAAATTTCGTCGGGAAATGGCCTGAAACAGGCTAAAAATGCACTTGGAGATTAAAAAGTGCTCATTTTGAACTGTTTTCTATCGATTTACATTGGTTTTGAGAACATCCTCTCGCAACCTTGGAAAATATCTCGGAAATTTTTGGAAAAAGAACCGTTTTTTTCCAAAAGTTGCCACTTACAAAAATACGTTTTTATTTTTCCGGGCCTCGAAAAAAAACAATTTTTTTTCCGGCCCGCAAGTATATTTTAGGCAACATTTTCATCAAAAATTTCGACCTAAAAAATTTTCTTCCCCCCCCCCTAGCTCGGCCGTTACAGTAGGTAGGTAATGTGGGGCGACAACCTATGGTAGGTTGCCGCCCCACATTTTTGGTGGTACAGTAGGTTCCCGCCCCGCCTGGGTAGCTACGCCACTGTTTGGGGGGTTAGGTTTTTGGGTGAAAATTTTTAATGTTTTGGGTAATTTGAGGTAAAAAAAACACTGATTTTACACTAATTTTGGCCATTGTGGTCAAAAATTGGCACTTTTGAGGCAAAATCGGGGGGATACCTACTGTACCGGGGCGAAAATCGGGGGGGATACCTACTGTACCATGCCAAACATCGGGGGGGGGGGGATACCTGCTGTAGCAGGCGAGGGGGATACCTACTGTACTGGGGGGGGGGCTACCACCAGTGCAGTTCCTGGGGGAGGGGGTCCCCCCTGTGGTGTCGTGTGGGGTGTTGCGGGGGTAGAGCCCCCCAAAATAGAGCCCCCCCCCAAAAAAAATACAGCCCCCCTAAAAGGGGTCAGTGAAAAAATAGAGCCCCCCCCCAAAAATACAGCCCCCCCCAACTTGGAATTCCCCGCTTGGGGGTCGTAAAGTCAAGTTCTTTTGTAAGACACCTTGTGTACAACGTTTGTGGTTGAGTATATGATGACGTAAAGCCTTTTATGGAAGATCTGCACCTAAAAACACTCAATAATGACGAATAACACCCTGACAGACTCCATTTTAGGGGTATTTTTTGGAACATTTTTTGAGATTTTGGGCAGCGAAAAAATACAGCCCCCCCAAAAATAGAGCCCCCCAAAAATACAGCCCCCCCTAAAAGGGGTCAGTGAAAAAATACAGCCCCCCCCTTGTATTTTATGTTTTACGGTACCCCCCTGGTATGGGGTATGGGAAATCGGCCGGGGGTATGGGAAATTTTTCACATTTGGAACAAGCACCCATAAGAAATGACTTTCTGACCCCGAGAAGTGCCAAAATTGACCATTTTTCGTCCAAATTACTTCTGCTGTTTGTCTTCAGCCCAAGGTTCCATTTGGTCCCCTCAAAATGTCACTTTAGCTAAAAACGTTGAAAAAATTCAACGTCGGTTCACTTACTATTTACCTGGCATGCAGACACTGTCTTACCAACAGCGTTTGCATGCCCTAAATTTAGACCCCCTAATTTATCGCCGGACCGTGAACGATCTTGTGCTTGTGTACAAGGTCATTCACGGTCACATACCTGGGGTAACCAAGGAATCCTTCTTTCCATCTCGTGACACCGGCCGCCCAACCCGAGGGCACTCCCACAGTTTGTGTCGAGTCCATGGCGCGGGTGCGGACTTGTCCGGGTACTGGGCCTATCGTGTCGTGGACCTCTGGAACAGGCTACCAGAGGGCGTCGTCTCTGCTGCCTCAATTGCGGCCTTTAAAACTAAACTAAACTCACGTGGTCGAGACGTAGTTTCTTGCCACATTAACTCAAAATTTTCAGCCGTCGTTGACTGATCTCCTCAGTCACTGGGTTGCTGCTTTCAGATCATCATCAATATTTAAAATCGTATTCTCGTTCTCGTCATCCGTTGCTGAATTTGCCGTTGTTGTGTGTTGGTTGTGCTAGTTTGGCTCGTTTGGTTGGTCTCATCTCACCGGTGCGTTTCCATTGTCGTTTATTCATTCATGTTCACATTCTTTGTTATTAACACTGTTTTATTTTAAGGGTTTTTCCGGATCTTGTGAAGGTCTTCGCGTAAGCTTGCAGATAAAATTTGCAGAAAATTACTGATTATACGAATTGTTTGACAAATCAAGGATCGTACCGTATTGTCGGAAATAGAACCCGGGGGGTCTATTCGATCATTCTGAATTGTTATCACGCTCATAAGGCTGCTTGGGTTGACGACTGTATTCCAGCTAATCACAGCCCTGTCCTTGCGAACGCGCCAAATTTGAGAAATAATGCTCATGTCAACAATAATAATAATAAACATTTCGAATAACTCCAGTTCTGCACCTGGTTGTGGTGGCTCTACGATTGCGGCGTCACCACCCGCCGCCAGCCCCCAGCTCGCAACAAATAGTATGTATAGTCTGACAATTCTTTTGGGAGAAACTTTTCAAACGCGTTGCCTGATCCGTGAAGCGCGTGATGCGTGCACTGGCCATAGCGGTCACGTGACTTCTGCAGCCAGTGCACACATAATGCGCTTTGCGGATCAGGCAACGCGGTTGAAAAGTTTCTCCCAAAAGAATTGCCAGAGTATATGTATCAGTGCAAACTGTTGGGTCTTGGACTGGGTTCTTATGTTCTTGTTCGGTTTGCAGAGTGCAAATTTGTTTTCACGAGGTGGTTAATTTGATATGTATTGCGAAAATTCACGTGAAGCAAAATGTTTCATCAATGACATGAGGCTGGGGCCATCGGGCAAGCAAAAATGTTCGATTTTGACCATCATATTCATGATATAAAATTAAAAAACAAACCAACAACTCTCTCAGTTCCTAAAAAAACATTGTTGAAACATAGAGCATTGTTGAAAATCCATTTCCTAAATCTGGGTTTCTGATACATTATCTTCCTCTTCTGAAAAAATGGCTGCAAACAAACGCGGTCAACATTCAATTGTAGAGGCACTTTAACCACGTTTTCTTCCCAACATGAGCGTTTTCCAACTTTTTTGGGGCATATTTCAGCCACCTGGGCGTTTTAGAAAGCGAATTTCTGGAAATGTTTTGTGAGAATCACAAATAGCACAGTGGTTAAAGCGGGAAACCGTATATCTCATGCTTGCTTTTTTTACCGCGCAGTTAGACTGTTTATGTCCAACGGTCACAAAAACAACGATCAAACGAGATAAACCACGTTAAAACTGTCAGAATTTATCTTTGAAAAGTTGCTTTCAGGAACAAACGCGAGCTTGTGCCGACTTACGCTCACCCTTTTGATCATGAAAGGCAGTGAGACTGAGACAAGAACCAGCTCGCTGACAGATGAAACCTTTGTGAAACATTTCACACGTGGCTGTTGGTTGACGAGCTGGTTGGATTCCCTACTAAATGTTCTGCCGTTGCCTGATCAAAAGGGGCAGCGTAAGTCGGCACAAGCTCGAGTTTGTTCCCGAAAGCAAATTTTTAAAAATTAATTCTCACAATTTAAAAACATTTCATATTGTTCGAACGATGTTTTTGTGATCACCCATCGTATATAGTCACATTTTATTGCGAAAGGCCGGATTCTGAGAGCATGCGATATCCGGTTGCCCGGTTTAAGAGTGACTGAACGTGAAAACCAGGATTGATTTGATGAATTCTTACATGGTCATTGTGCGACCAATACATGCGAACACATGCGCAGTTCTTAACTACGGAAAGGGATTAATAGGCCACACTGTACTGTACATTCTTCTCAGGTCTGTGGCGGCTGGAGCAGTTCCAACTGTCAGCAATACCATCCCCACAATGGCGTCAAGGCCCGGTTACCGAGATGGCGGATATCTCCTGGCTATTAGCAATGGTCGGATGTTGAGTGTTGGTGGTGGAGTGCCCTTTCCATCCGGAATACCGACGGTCCGGTATTTGGCTCTATGAAGATGGCATCTAACCGGTCAAGCAACGCAATAGTCGTTTCGTGCTTTCGCCGTCGTACCAACTTGATTGTGGACTAATGATATTGTAGTTTACGTATGTATCTGCGCACATTATTTCTTACTAAACGCAGCTGGGCTTATGCAATGCACGAAGTTTGTGGAGAAACTATAGGTATATCGAGACGAAGGCAGCCGCAAACGAGCGTAAAGAATGACGGTAAAAGCTCTGCTCCGATAGCACGAAATATGCGCACACGCCACAATAAGAAAACAAAACCCAGAGGGTGCCCCACAAGCGGAAAAAAAAGAAAATTTTTTTGGTTTTTTTTTTTTTTTCGTCCCGCCCCTTTTTCTTAAATGTTTTCCTTCTATTTTTGTTAACTTTTTTTGGTGCATTTTCTAGCGATCTACAGCGGGCGATGACGGAGAGTTGTTGTTTACTTTATAATAAAAAAAAAAAAAAAAACAAAAAAAAAAAAAAAAAAAAAAAAAAAAAAAAAAAAAAAAAAAAATAAAAAAAAAACACCAAACCCCCCACCCCACACAAAATAACTAAAGCAACAAGAGCAAAAATCATATCGAATGTCTCTACACAATATAAAAATAGCAAGACCCTGCGATATAAAAAATCCTTCAAAATCATGCCAGCAGTCAGATCACTGGAAATCCTCCGGGCAACACCAACAATTTTGTTTGCTTTGTTTCTGGAGTGTTGCAAACTGTTCATGCAAACAGGCAACAAAGCGCGGTTGCGGTTCATTCGGCCGATCTTCCCGACGGGCGAGACGGGCGAGAAGGGGCGAATTACGGGCGCACGTAAAGTATAGCTCGCCCCTATGCAAACGGTTCATTTTCGACTTGCACCGCTTGCACCTTGTGCACATCGCCCCTAATCTCACTTTAGGGTAGGGTGGCCCAAAAGTTTGCACACTGCGCGACCGTGATACAGTGTGGGTTTTATTACACCGATGTGTATTATGCATACGGATACACGACAAAGTACAATCAGCTTCCTGTTAATGTGTTCATTCATTGTGATAAACTTGTGTTCATACTATAGTTATGTGGATATTCGTACAGACTTGACCCGAGACAAACAAATAAAAGGATCGTGCACCATTTGATTATTCACAAGTTTGCAAGCACAAAAATTGAGCGACAAAGGAAAAGTCGGGAAGAAAAACAGCAAAAAAACGTAACGGACCAGCCACAAATTATGGTTTTCACTTTAGCCTGTGTTACATTGAAATGAAAAGATCGCGCACAATTTAATCATTCATAAAAACATCGCGATGGACCACAAATTTCAGCGATAAAGAAAAAGCCAGCATGAAAAAAGAACCGTAGCAACCAGAAAGAACAAACTGTGGTGTTCATTTAAATCTCTGTGTTATGTACATACAAATTATATGATCGCGCACAATTTGATAATTGGTGAGATCACCGACAAGGGACAAAAATTGAGCGACAAACAAAAAGTCACGATGAAAAATATAGCGAAAAGACGCGTAAAAACAGAAAACACACAAATTATCGTTCTCAATTATTAATCTCATCGTATTAATCACACATACCTTTTACGGTGACTTGGATGGGTCGTAGTCTTCCGACGGCCTACCGTTGTGTTCCTCATCGATGCTCAGCGGTTCGACGTATTTGCGATAATCGCAGCCGAATATGTTGAACAGCTGTCGCAGCACTTTTCGTTTCTCGTTTGCGTTCGAGTTTTGGATGTACTGCGCGGTGGCGTCGTGCATGTGCACCCATTTGTATCTGTCGCCCTGCTCTCCGTCATCCAGCAGGTGTACGTACGGGTATCTAAATTCAATTCCCATTTATTTTACGTCGACTTATCTTTTACTATGTGATATCATCATATTCCGTACCTTTTGAACACACATTCGTTGTTGCAATGCACCAACTGCAGCGTGTGATGCCACTCGCCGTTGTTGATCGTGCTTTCTTGTGTCACGAAGAACCATCTCTCCTTTCTTCGCGCTTTCCATGTTGCGCACAAGGAATTTCTGAAACAGATACGTACATGTTTATGCCCTGATATTGTCATGTATCTGTGAAACGTTGTAGTGGAGGATTACCTTCAGTTGCGCAACGACAACACCTGCATCACCTCATCCTAGTACTTTGATTCGATTCCAGGTCGTCGTGTTTGAATATGTGCCACCTGGGGTTCAACCATGAATTTTGTAACATGTGTTCTTGGGTAGCAAATTTAGTAGTAGTTTGCAACAAATCAGCCCCCCTTCCTTCCGACATACGTCACTTGTTCGTTTATTTCTGTCGTCGGTTCTTTGCCAGCATTGATGCCTCGTTCAACACACGCATCGCAGCGCACGATCAAGCCACTCTACAGATGGTGTCTGCCGGCTTTTGCGCTTCTATCTTCTCCGTCACTTATATTTTCTCTTTTTCTTTTTTTTTTCTTTTTTTTCCTTCCCCTTTTCCGTTTTCTCTCTCCTTTTCCCCTTCCCCCCCTCTCGCCTCCCCCCCGCTCTCCCTACCCCGGACCCAGCCTTTTCCGGCCCCTTGGGGGGGGTTGCACATTTATTTCATCATCGCGAAAAAGCAAAACAGCCGCCGTTCTATACCTGTGTCGCGCGTGTCTGGCACCGGCCCTGATTTCTCAGCGTCGCCTTCGCCTTCGCCTTTGCCTCGCACGCCTTCCACTGACGCAACAGATCCTGCACCTCAGCCAGGGTTTTTTTCATCTCTGCATCGGCCGCTGCCTCCGGAGTTGTTTCACCTGCAGTGACGGTGACACTTACTAACTTGAGTACTGAGCACTTACCGTAAAACCTAATGTACAAGGGGGCCGTATTTTTGCACTAACCCCAAAAAGGGGTCAGTGAATTAATAGGGCCCCCTATTTAGAGCCCCAACCCCTAAGTAAAATCCCATATACAGTACTGTCTTAAGGCTTGATAGTGGTGCACAGGCACATTTTTGCACGTTTGTTGTTCGTTCACACATAATAGGAATGCGATTACAAGCGAAAAAACACTCTTAAACCCGTGGTTTTTTTTAGCAAAACCAACCTTTTTGTGCGGCGAACGCCGCAATCAAAGCTGGGTCCATGTTGCGCAGACGGCAAACAATTGAATTGGTTGAAGCGGTCGTGGCACAAATGTGCAAATTGTAAGTGGCTGAAAATACAAATATGGTCAGGAGCCTACGGTGACAATTCCATGTTGGGGGGCTGTATGTTTGGGGGGCTCTATTATTTCACTGAACCCTTTTAGGGGGCTGTATTTTTGGGGGGCTCTATTTTTTCACTGAACCCTTTTAGGGGGGGGGCAGTGTAGTTCCTGGGGGGGGAGGGCCCCCCCCCCTCGGGTACGCTATCTCCCCCTCAGGTGGTACACTATCCCCTATCTCCCCCTCCGGGTACACTATCTCCCCCAATTTTTGCCTAAAATAGGCATTTTTAGGCCTAAAATGGGCATTTTTGTACCAAAAATGTGTGATTTTTAGGTCAATGTTCTCAAAAGTCGCCAAAATGCCCTTTTTATGAAGAATTTTTTCCAAAAAGGGGCAAAAATAGGTCAAATTTTCTACCCCAAAAAGTGACTTTTTCCCGAATTTGGGTCTTCCCCCCCCCTTCCCCCCCTCGGGGGTACACTATCTCCCCCTCCGAAAAAAACGGAGGGTCCGCTATCTCCCCCTCCGGACCAGGAACTACACTGGGGGGGGCTGTATTTTTTTGGGGGGGGCCTATTTTTGGGGGGCTCTATTTTAGGGAATACGGTAGTGTACCTTGGTTGGGGAAATTAGTGTACCTTACGGGGGGTGCACCCTCCCCCAGGAAGTAAACTGGCCCCCGTCATACAGCCCCCACAAGAGGGGCAGTGAATACCGTATTGTCGGAAATAGAACCCCCCCATTAATACCCCCCCCCCATAATTGAGCCCCCCTAAATGGCTCGAAATCAAAAATAGAACCCCCCCAGTAATTGACCCCCAGTACTGGAACCCCACCCCCAACCTTCACCGTACCACAGATTAGTGGTATGGTAGGACTGTGTTGTTGTGTCAAACGTTGTTTAAGCTTGCGTACAGAACAGAACACAGCTTTTTAAGCATAATCGACGCTGTTAAAGGTAGAAAATACCGAAAACAAGCCATTTTTAAGGGCATTATTAATAATGATTTTTTTCGTCGGGGGGCCAAATGAAAAATATAACCCCCCCAATAATTGACCCCCCCCCATAAATTGAACCCCCCCAAAATGACCCCAGTGAAAAAATAGACCCCCCGGGTTCTATTTCCGACAATACGGTAGAACCCCCCTAATAGAGCCCCCAATACTGATCACGTACTTGCTGAATCCGTAAGAAATCTTAGTATTTTTGACAAAAAAACCCCCCACTTTTCCAGTAAAATAAGTCACTTCAGTTTTCAGTAAAATAAGTCACTTCAGAAGCTTCGGGCCGGGGTGCCCGGCCCGAGCCAAAAGACCAAAATCGCGGCCCGGCCCGATTGCGACCTCTGATGCCTAAGACAAAACCAGAAAGAAAATTGAAACCGCATGTCGGCGTCAGAGGTCGCAATCGGGCCGGCCCGACCTCCGCCCGGCCCGGCCCGGCCCGGCCCGGACCGGCTGTACTGTACCTAGCGGGACCCCACCCCCCTGCAACATCGTTGTTTTCGTTAAATTCTGAGCCAAAATTTCGAGCCGGGCCGGATGTTTGGGCTTTTGACCGATAAATGGGCATTTGGGGGTAAAAATCGGGGCGGGTAGGGCACCGGGGCGGGGCGGGTAGGGGGGTAGCGTAGCAGGCCGGGGCGGGTAGGGTCCCGTTGGGGCGGGGACCCCCACCCCCCACCCCCCCGCTACCCTGGGGGGGACCCCCCGGTCCCCTTGGGGGGGACCCCCACCCCCCAGCCACAGCAGTGCCCCCGGAATAGAGCCCCCCCGTAATAGAAGGCCCCCCCCCAAATTGGGTCACTGAATTAATAGAGCACCCTTCTATTTAGGTTTTTACGGTAAGCCTAAGACAAAACCAGAAAGAAAATTGGACGTGCATGTCGGCGTCAGAGGTCGCAATCGGGCCGGCCCGGACGGGCTGCACTGTACCTAGGGGGACCCCCCCCCCACCACCTGCAACACCGTTGCTTTCAACCAAAAAAATGTGCTGAAAAAAATCGCAAAAATTATGGGAAAAATTCGGTTAAAGTATGAGCCAAAAAATTCGGGCCGGACCGGATGTTTGGGGGTTCGGGCCGGGCCGGGTCGGGCCGGGCCGGGCCGGCCAAAACCGGGCCCGATTGCGACCTCTGGCCGGCGTACACACTAACGCATCGGAAACAAAATTTGAAAAAAAAATTTTTTTTATTCTCTTTCTTTCATTTTTGAGTTGCCGGTCGGTCTCCGACAAGAAGTTACGCAATGATACAAATGACCAAACAGTATATCGCACCTCTTTATTCAGGCCGGGGAGGAGTGCTGGCCCAACGCATCAGACGTCTGACCACGCCCAACAGTCGAACCAGAGCATCGAAGCCCTCGATGACGGCTTGAACAGCATGAGCCTAAAAACAAGCAGCAGCGAGATGAAAATGCGAGACGAGATTGGATCAGAAATGATGTAATCTGCCGCGGCCACGTGGGCAATGAACAAACCGCGTCAAAAACGGCAATGACGAGGTCAATGATCAACATCAGTAGTTTGAATACGATAATTTTTTCGCGAGTAGATGGGTCAAAGATGACAAAACGTAAATAAAGAGCAAAAACTGAACGGGTGTCAGTGTTCCTAAAAGCAGTTTGTTCACCTTTGTGCATTACCACCGTTTGTTTCGTCAAGCAATGACACTGTAGTATCGGTTTCAGCACACAACAGGCATGCGCAGCCATTACGCTCCAGTGCCCTAATACATCCTGTAAAAGGCGTGTGAAATATTGAACCATTTTGGTCGTCCAGTTCAAATCCACAGAAGAAATTCAACTGTTTGCAGCAAGAAAACCTGTCTGCTGCGCACATGACTCATACAACGGTGCGCTGCATGGGTCCCCAAGGACGAAGATTTCACAACTCGAAATGCACAACAATTGATTTTGTCACGTTCACAGACCAACGTACAAAAATGTGTACCTCTAACGAACTGTTACGCTTTTGCATATGTAAATGCGCTAATGTGTACTAACAAGTAATTGGGAGCCGTGAAACATCAGTTTTGCAACAACCGTTACCATTGCATCACAATTTGACGCCGCCTATCCTTAAGCGTGGTGCATTACTTATTGGACACATTTCTCGCCCCTTCGCCCCTAATTTTTTTCGCCCCTTCTCGCCCCTCTCGCCCGTCTCGCCCGTCGGGAAGATCGGCAAACATGGCGCTGATTGCCATCATTGGGGCTTCGAATCCCGAAGCCGATATGCAGCAGCAACAACAAAGCAGCTTGTGAGTCTCTTTCGATTATGATAATGGAGTTCCGCGCTTAGCTGGAATTTCGCACGCACCTGTTTTGAAAAAACTGCGCACAGATGTTTTCAATATCTGGTCCCGGCACAGTCCTTCCTTGTCACTACACAGCACAAAATCGTCCAAAATTATGCAGCGAGCTCATGCACTTCACAGTAACAGCTTTCATGTTGTCAAACGCAATAAACTCCGGCATTTTTAGTCCACTCGCACAAGCCGGTGCCTCTATGCCACCGGTGGGCGGTGGGGTGATGGGCGCACAAAATATTTTTATACCCAATATTTACGAACGTAATCTGGTAAACCCCGCGCATGGCTTGGCTTTGTGCTTGCGCTTGTTTCCGACGAGTAATTTCGACGGTGAATTCCACTTTTTGCTTCCTTGAGCGTGTGTCTCTTGCGCCTTTTGTGTTTGTTAATTTCGACTAAAAACGCGTACCGTCTATTCCTAGATTCAGTTTTGTTTCAACCATGATGGCGAGTGGCGAATCACTGTATGACAGCGCGTACCTGCTTTTTTAGTTTTCAAAAATTCAATTAAAATGGCATCAGAAAGGTGCATCCCATCATTGTTCATCTTGATATTCTCAAATCTTAAAATAGCGGAATTTTATCATATACCGCTGTGTGCTTGAATGATTTTTGCACAAAATCCAAACGGAGTACATACACATGTTTGGATGTCGCCTGGATGCGGGTTGGCAGTTCATTATAAATTTGATTCTCCAGGGGAAAGTGTGCCGTCGTGTTTTGCACAATGGTGTCATTTTGGCTGACCAAAACTCGGGCTGTCCGACGCTGGTTGCTTCCATTTATTTTTTAACGCAATGTGCTCTGTTTGTTTCGTGTTTCATCCCAGTTTTGTAAATCATTCATTGCGGAAGTTCCTGCAGTTCATTCGTTCATTGCCCGTTTCGTAGGTAGTACTTGACGTGAAGCTCTGGTGTATTTGACTATCCTTTACGTTCTCATCTGGGCTTGAAATACATATATGTGTAACTTGTAAACCTCCAGTCATACCAGAAAACACCAAACTTCATACTTACGCGTCGACAGAAAATTAGATGAGCTGTTGTTTATTTGCATCTTCTCACCCGCTCTTTAGGCCACAGTTGAAAAGAACGTCAAGTTTGGGTACGCAATGCACCATCGTCCAACTGGTCACTAGCTGACGAAGACAGACACCACAGCTGCTTGTGTGCTTCAAAGGTTGGTATGTTTAGTACACATGTACATACCCACTTTCTGCTGGGAAGCAAAAAAAGAACATAACCCATATTTTCGCGCACCCCCATTCGCCGATTTTCACATCCTCACATAAAATCCCAAGTTGACGGTGAAAAAAGCAGCGCCGAAAGTACTGGAAACTACCGAAATGCAATGTTGCGTGTTGATGAAGAGGCTGAAAGGAACAGCAACCAAAACATCAACGGCGGAGGATTGAAAAGTGCGCGCGAGTCCATCTTGCTGTTCTGTGTTTGGCTGGTCACAATCGCTACATTTGCATCATTGGCGTATTTCTGGTACCTGGTCACCTATCAACCTCAAACCACCGCTGTGTGACGTCCAAAGCAGTCTTATCCACAGAATTTGAAATATTTAACCGCCCACTACAGCTGAAGCTAAACATTCGAAAAATGCTGCAGCTAATGCATATTGAAGTGTACAAATATGGCCATCACTAGTACACCAAGTGCAAGTGTCATTAATGCTGGACCCCAGGGCAAGCATCAAGCCACCCGTGCTGGCAGCTGTGTCAGCTTTTTTATTCATCTGTCTAATTCGACTGCCAGCCTTTGCCGCCGAAGGATAGCATCAGCACTAGTGCCAGGCTGGGCGTGGCAGCTAAAAAGGCTCCCCACTTCGACCCTTCTCGCTATGATGCTGTGATATTATTACCATTAGCAACAGAGAGCACCCGCACACTTCAATGCTCCATTTTGTAAGACGATATTGTTGTTCTTCTTTTGCGCAAACAGTTGTCTGTCTGAGGCGGCAAGAAAAGCAACAATTTTCGAATCCAAACATATTGAGCTCCAAGTATGATCATCGGTTTCTCCCGTCGTCGTGAGAACAGTTTGTCCTCAGATATTGGCATCCCTCAACGCGCGTTCCACGAGCCAAGGAAACGAAGAGCCCAAACTTGGCATGAACCACCGATTGGGCTCAGGTTCAGTTGATGAGTGCTTGTCAGCAATGTGCACGGTGATTTACTGACATGTACAACACACAAAATTCCATTGAATTAGCTATAATTCTAAACATTGTTTCATTTTGTTATCGTGAACTAACAAACCTCTACTTTGATCCACTTCCATGTTTTGCAATGTCTCGAATGCGTCTGTGACTGACTAACACGCCGCTCGTAAAACCACCCAGCAACCCGGCAAGTACCTCGCTGAGAGGAAGTTCAAAGTTTTTCAACACATTTTCCTACGGATGAATCTTGCTGTCCTTCTAATCTGACTAATCGTTCTTAATCTGGTTTCCGAGCATCGCCTAACGCCCACACGACACGCGCGCGCTGTTTGGAACGCCCTCACTATTTGAGATTTTTTGCTGGAAAAGACCAAACAAATATTAAAGTACTTTTTATATAGGTAACCTAATAACACAAAACTCGTGCTGCAGATTGTTCCCGCCGACACAGAACATGGAGCAAATGGATGCGCCACAGACGTCGACTTCGGCGACGGGAATCAGGGACGAAATTCTGACGATCAACGTCAGCGGTGAACGATTTCAGACTTTCAGGTTTGGTCGTGACGTGATAAAAAATAAAATAATCAGGTTTATAATGCTGTTTACTCAATCAAAACATGATTTAGTATGTATTTTTTTCAGGACTACACTCGAACGCTATCCGACCAGTTTGCTTGGCGACAAATCCCGACGGGATCTCTACTGGAACGCACACACAAACGAGTACTTTTTCGACAGGAAACGACAGATATTTGAGGTATTGATTTCGGTTTCTGTTAACAGTCTAGCAAAAAAACTTCAAAATTCGCAGTCGGTCCTGTACATCTATCAATCCAACGGTCGTATCGTTCGACCATCACGAATCCCGATCGAATGTTTCGTTGAGGAACTGGAATTTTTTGATCTTGGTGCCGAAGTGCTGAACACGTTCTGGCAGGTTCGGGTTCTTTTTGAATCCATTTTGGTTGCGGTTCCTGTTGCATCAGTGAAACAGCTGCAAGCAAACATTCAGAACGAGGGCTACGAACGTCCCCCACCACGAGCCCTGCCCACCCATAAATGGCAACGTGTTTGTTGGGAGCTGATCGAACACGCTGATTCGTCCGTTTTCGCACGTGGAATTGCCATGTTTTCGGTGGGTTCTTGCAGTTTTCCTTGCACAATCAAGCAATAATTGTCCGAATTATCCTCGCAGGTGTTCGTAATCGTGTTATCAATTACGAATTTCTGCCTGGAAACAATCAAGGACATTCACGAAGATCTTCGAAAATACTTGGCTCCGGAAACGTTCTTCATCGTCGAAACATTCTGCATCGCCTGGTTCACGTTTGAGCTGGTTGTAAGTTTACATCACTTCACAAGCTCCATTTCCAGTTCCAGTACCCACGCACGAGTTGCAGGTTCGCTTCGTCAGCTGCCCGTGCAAACGCACGTTCCTGCGTAACTTTCTCAACATTATCGATTTTGTTGCCATCGTACCCTATTATCTCAACATCGTCTTCAGTGGAGCAAGTGCGGGTTAGTTCCTGATCGGATACCAATCAGTACTTGTTTCCAGTCTCATATCCGGCACCGAGTTCCTGTTCATGTTCAGGTGCTCAGTTCGCCATGTTGCGTGTGCTCCGACTTGTTCGTGTGTTCCGAATCTTCAAACTGAGTCGGCATTCGGTTGGATTGCAGATTCTCGGCAAAACATTCGCTGCCAGTGCACAGGAGTTTGCGTTGTTGATATTCTTCTTGCTCATCGCGCTGGTTGGTGAGATATTTTACAGACAAGTTTAATTCTTGCGAGTATTTCTGACAGTACTGGTAAATTTGGTAAATAAAATTAG
The DNA here is from genome assembly GCA_030248065.1 of Rhynchonema sp. JSB1_4. Taxonomy (NCBI): domain Eukaryota; kingdom Metazoa; phylum Nematoda; class Chromadorea; order Monhysterida; family Xyalidae; genus Rhynchonema; species Rhynchonema sp. JSB1_4. Next base: position 84,249 of record JASAMV010006330.1, read on the forward strand.
GATTGATGGGCATGGTTAGCAATGTCCTCGTCAGTGTAAGTGAACCAAGTTTGTCTCCAATATAAATATTGTGTGCTCTGGTGCATTTCAGGTTCTCTTCTCATCGGGAATGTATTTCGTTGAGAATGAAGTCGCCCTCGAAGTGACTGACCCGGCCACAAATGAAGTCACTAAACAACCAAGTAAATTTTCATCGATTCCGGCCACTTTCTGGTATACGTTGGTCACCATGACAACTATTGGCTACGGTAAGAGTGTGTTTATGTAGCTTAAGTGAAACATCACCCAGAAATGTGAATGTGGGGCGTTCTGGCGATGACGATGTCCTGGTGCTCATCCTGTCAGATCGAAACAGGCAGTCAAAAAGTGCATTGCTGTTTGAGTATATTGTTTGTTCTGACCTGTTTTCGCATACAGGCGGTGCCTCAGACCCTCGCCAGCAAGAATGCACCTGACGGTAGTTTTTGCACATAAAAACGTAGCCTGTCTAAAATGATGTTCACAAAGCCACTTTTCCTGCAGGCGACATGGTTCCCCTTGGCACGGCAGGCAAGCTGATCGGTTCACTGTGTGCCCTGTTCGGTGTGCTGACATTGGCTATGCCTGTGCCCATTATTGTGGCCAATTTCAAACACTTTTACGAACAAGAAATGAGGCTATCACAGTTGCGTAAGTTGACCGATCGATTGGCTGAATCTGATGAAGAGAAAAGTGATGAAAATGGGGATACGGTGGACACGTAATTGATTCATGGACTGATTTGTTGTTATTGTGATCAAAAACTCTGCTCTTGCTTATATCTTGGTTTCTTCTCAAAATTTTGAATCTCGGCCTCAAAATCGACAAAGCTGAAAGAATGTCATTATTTTATCTGGATGTGTATTATGCCTTTCGGTCCCGCATAGCAGTACACAGAGTTCACAAACCGAAGACAACAAACGCATTCAGGCAACCGCCCTATATTCTGAGGTGATGAAAATTCCCGACAGAAGTGTCCTAGCACGATTTGTCTTTGCTTGCTTTTGTTGTACCAGACATACAGTACAGACTGTATACGTACATATAGCACTTGCGAACATTCTCGCTGGTCATCTAAAGCACCAGCATCCGAAATGTTGCCGCACAACCCACACACAACAAAACAAATAACGTCACACTCCACAACTGTGGCACTCGCTGCATACGTTTGTGTGCGAGCCCGGATATTGTGAACTGTCTGCCGTGCCAACCTCAGGTAAATACGCGCGGCCAAAGGTGATTGGCTGAAACGAATAAGTACGCTGCGTTACGTTTAGTCCACAAGCAGAAAGATCTATAATTCACTCCGTGAATATATTTTGTTGCTTCGATTTGGGGAGAAAACTGCCCTGGACTGAACGAACCTTTTACCTCTCCATCCATACTGTGAAACATCAACATGAAAGCACTGCTTTTGCTCGCCACGCTCGTCGCGTGCAGTTCGGCAATCAAGGTTGTGGTTTTTCTTCAAGGTGGGCATTTTAATTTTTGACTATTACTTGGAAACCGAAAAACCTTAACTTTTCTTGTTAAATCAGGCACATTCGAGTCGGACCGTCGTCATTTCGAATATCTGGCTCAACACCTGGCCAATCGCAATCACAAAGTGGCCACTGTCAAAGCACTGATCATTCCTGAAGAGAAAAGGCTGGTCAAACATCGAATGCACGATGTGAGAGAGTTGAATTTGAATGCAAATGTCGATAAGGAGACGATTGGGAATATAACCGAGATTTGGAAGACCGCGCCATGGCAGTATTCGTATGACACTGGTGAGTGGTGAGGGGCTTTACGATCCAATAACTTTAGGTTTTGTCACACTTTGTCACACTTCGAGCAAACTGTATCCCTTTTATAGACCCGGTGTGAGTGAACAATCTGTCACAGGCAAACGTCGGTTAAAAAGTTCTCGGTCTCCATTTCTTAAGCAATGCTGGTTTAGAAACTTCGTGCTTTCAAAAATCTAAGTAACTTCTTTGATGAAAGGATTCCAAACTGTTTTTCGGTTGAGTCTCAAAATTCACAAATTCCAAACCAAATCTCATGATTCTTCACGACGTGATTCGTCAATCACATCGGCAGGTATTGAACTTCATGATCAGCTTGAACAGGTTAAAATATAGGTACACGACAGCCCATAAAATTGATGTGATCGGTCCAGAGACATGCCGTAACCGAGGGTTGGTCCGATCACCAACTTTGATCGCTGATCATTCGCTCATCATCTTGATTTGCAGTGGAGATCCAGCGCGCGTACTGGCCGGCGTACGTGAAAGCATGTCAGACAATGCTTGACAGTGACATGGGTGAACGACTGCGTGAAGCTCATTACGATGTGGCCGTGGTTTACGCCGGTCAACCGTGTCAATTGGCCATTGCCTACATGCTCGCCATACCCGTCGTTTATATGGACCTCGAAGGTGCGTACGGTTTTCTCTCTCCCTGTATGTACGTGTACATAAATACGTAAATGAAAACGAAGAGAGAATACAGTGCAAACTTCATTCCTCAGGGTTCACGGACGACACGGCGGTTGCAGCGGGCATGGCCTGGCAGGCCGGATGGATCCCTTCAAGTGACAGCAAATTCGACCAGGACATGTCCATGGCTGAACGATTCGTGAACGCCATGTTGTGGGCGAGGGAGCACGTCGCCAGCAGGTCCGGACAAAGACAAGGAGTTTTTTGGTTAATTTTGACCAGAACATGAACTGATATCAAACCGGTGATAGGATCTGTAGCGGATGAGATCCACTAACAGTAACTTCGGAACAACCAGGCAGTCATGTGATGTTTTGACTTGTGCTGCATGTTAGATTGGAATGTGTGTGCGCACTGCTAACCCAGCTTATATTGTGTAATCTTTCGTGTACTAGTCAGTTGTGTCAGTTTGCTTTTCTCCGCAACATCAAAAGTAAACGTAATAGAGCTACGGACGGTTGATGCTCATGTTCGCATTTTCGACAGGATCGGTATGTGCCTGCCTTGGCCAAATGACTTTTTGTATTCAGCATATTTTCAGGTTTACTGATGGCGCTAGTTATGTACATAATTTCGACCAGTTCCGTTTCCAGGCACGTATGCATATACTCTGGTCGAAATTAGCTGGATCAGTAAACATCGAAAGTCAGATACAAAAACAGTTAGATTGAACAAAGCATATCGGATTCCAGTTTTATTTTTCCAGTGACATTGGCCCGCTGTCTCGACTGGTATCGTCGCGTTACGCCGAGCTTGACCAACGCATCAACACCATATTTCAAAACGACTACGAGCTCAAAAAGCATTTTGATGATTTTCCAACGATTGCGCATTTGAAGCGAAACATCGACATGTTTTTGATCAACGGTGACCCGATGCTTGAATTCCATGGACGTGAGGTGTCCCCGAATGTGGCCTATGTTGGTGGATACCACATTGAGCCGGTCAAGCCGTTGTTTCAGGTTGGAGAGACCTTGGACTCAATAGCATTTATCGGCAATTGGATATGTCAGCATCATAACAAGCGATGCAGCTTGACCGATGGGCATTATAAAAAAGTGATATGGTGTCACTGTATGCGTAAGCTAATGCAGGACGGAGTTGTCTATTCGCTTGTTATTTTCTCCTTGCAAAGCGTTTGATTCACATGTTACAGTGTTGGATGTATCTGTTGCAAGTAGTTCTGAGCTGTCATCATCAGTGCGAATGCACCGGAAGGCCATGTCCCCCAATAAGTCCAATTTATAAGACCAAAATCATCTCAACTGCACTTTGGCACGTACAGCCTTGGAACGAAACGATCGCTTCCACCCCCGATGGTTTGATCATAATGTGTTTGGGTCGACGGGTGAGTTTCGCATCGATGCCAATCACATTCATGCAATCATTCTTCACCGCGTTCGCCAACTTTCCCAAATCTCGTGTCTTTGTCACCGTTGATGATCTGAATCTGCCGGCCGATGTCCAAGTGCCCCCGAATGTCAATGTGACCAGACATATCCCGATGGCCGAGTTGTTATGTGAGTCTGGAAGCAGCTTTTACGCCGGTCCAATGGTCTTTGCCTTGCCGTAGTCCAATCGCACCTACTTTGTTGTACCTGCGCAGTCGTACATATAGGTCTTGGGTGTTGACTTGAACTTTGATAACACCCATGATGTCGGTATAACGAGAGATTATTGTTATTATTAATTATAGAGAGAGTGTTGTGTCCTTCTCCAGTCCTCTCAACGAGAATTACGGTACTGTACGTATGTATACCTACTTATGTATGTACACACGTCAATCTCGCTAAATTACCGTACTTGATTGTTTTAGTTTGACAGTGGACAGTTTGTAAACCAGTCTCGCGCAATGTTCAACTGTCTGATGTTTCAGCAACAGGCAGTGTGCGTTTGTTGATCACCAACGGCGGGCAGCACGCTCTGATGGAGTCGGCCATCTTTGGTGTGCCCAGCCTCGTCATACCCATGGTCACGCCCGATTATCAGAATGGACGCAAGTTTCAGCAACGAAATCTGGCTGTGATCCTGGATAAACAGAACATCACGGCCGAAAATGTCGAACTGTACATGCGAAAAGTGATCGATAATCCAAAGTACGGGTGCTGTTTTGTGGGTCTTGTTTTGAATGGTGCCTCTGATGATGTAAATACCAGCTTATTTCGGACAACAGCCCTATCAAATTTGAAGGCAAGATGAAGAGCTACCACAACGGTTGGACTAGGGCACGGCAAATGCAATTTTGTGTTTGTTGCAGCACTGTTTTTGAAATAGAGTTAAGCCCTAACTATACTTCGTTCTCTGAGAGAACAGAGAACAAATTCCCGCTTGCTGATTGGCTGCCAATCAGCGCGTGAGAATTTGTTCTCTGTTCTTTCAGAGAACGAAGTACAGTTAGAGCTTTAAGCAAACGTTTGTTCTCCAGAACCTGATGTACATATCAACTGCAAGTTTCAGTCCACGCAGACTTATGTCATTTAACGGGTGTGCCTTCAAACTTGGTGTGCCAAACTTCGATCTGGGCTTAGCCATGCTTCCGGCTTCAAACGTCAACCAGTTAATCCACTCAGGTACCAAATGGCTGCACGCGATTTCAAACGCCACTACGAGGAACGCCCCTTGGATGGTCTAAACACGTTGTTGTACTATCTGGAGTGCGTTGGCAACAATCACGGAGCTGGAGCACTCAAATCACCTACGTGGTTGACCTCCATCTCGCTCCTGCGCAGAACTGGACTTGATTTGTTCATAGTTTTGTTCGTGTGGCCCAGTGTGCTGATCCGTGTCTGCGCCTGGCTGATCCGATGGTTCGGTGACGGTGCCATACAGAAACCGGACCAAGACAAGCTGCTGTTTGAGAACAGACAACCGGCTTTGGACAAGGAACCCACAGTTGAGGATAACGAGGTCGCCGGCAAAAAAATGAAGCAGAAATGATCAAGACACACAGTATTTGTAATGCGCTTTTGAAAATTGCTGTAAATTATCATTTTTCAAATTCATTCAAGCAGTCTAGACGTATTTTTCCCTTTTCTGCTGCCTTTTTTGCAGCAGAGTGTTGCTTTTCTGTTAATTAAAAGAAAAGGACATTGCTGTCTTGAAAATGACTGTACCGCCATATAAATATTGTGGCATCGCAGAGGTCACAACCCAAATATATCTGATTCTCGATGCACCAGTTTATTTTGGTCGCAAGCAATCAATTGCCTTCATCGCAACGACGTCATGGGATAAGTTACACCCAACAATTTTTTCCTGAATTACACTTTGATCGCAAAATTTAACGCAAGAAAGCTTTTTACTTTGAGAAGATCAAGTCAGTGCATTTTTGTGTAATCTTGGCATTTTTCAAATCAGTTGCGATTGCGGTTGCGCTGATTGCGATTGCGATTGTTGTTGCGAGCGTTGTTGTTGCTGCGATTGCGACGATTCGACTGGTTGTCGTCATCGTCGTCATCGTCATCGTAGTCAGAATCGTCGTCGTCCTGCAAGAGAATCAATAGCGCTTTGAAATCTTTTTTTGCAACAAATTCCTAAAAGCTGCTAAAAATCGTTAAAATTGATCCCAAGACTTCCGCGTTTCCGGACTAACGTCGTCGTCGTCATCGTCGTCATCGTCATCATCGTCATCGTCTTGTTGATTGCGATTGCGATTCTGACGATTCGATTGATTGCGACGATTCGACTGGTTGCGTTGCGACTGGCGCTGCGACTGAAATGCACTCGCATTCAATGTTGATGCCGTGTCGATGGGCCTGATAACAAAAGCAAAACCAAACCCCGAATTGACCGCTCACCTGATTCAGTCGTTGACGTTGATTGGCCAGCGAACGATTCTGGTTGCGATTCTGATTCGACTGACGACGACTCGACGCCGATGCGTTCTGCCTGCGCGCCGATTGGTTCGTTCGTCGAGCGGCTGAAACATCATGTTCATTTTAATGTTGATTTAATTTTAGTTTGCGGCAGTTTGAAATTTGCGGGTAAAACTACAGTAACCCATCAATCTGCAGCAACCAACCCATCGCCATGGAGAACATCTTGGCGCTGTTTTAAGTTTGGGTTTTCAGGTGATGATGTTTGAAATTTGATTGTTGAACCTTTGACGAAGGTTGAAGAGAGCGAAGTTGATGATGCAGAAAGAAAGAATGAAGAAAATCGTGAAAATCAATCCTTTTTATACTGGCCATGCAACCGCTGTGACGTGGATCGTATAGCTTCAAATTTTGCTTTGTTTTTCTTTTTTATTGACTACGATACTCAAACATCTTGATTCCTTTTCCGCACTTCTTTGTCTACTGTATGAAACGGTTTGATGATTTCAACTGCTAATTCATAACTGACCGGTCACCAGTTTACAATTAAGACCAAATCCATAAATTTAAAATCGGCTTCAAAATTCAACCGTCCGCATTTCAACCTGCTGCATTTTACCAGTTTTGTTCTCCGCTCCACTCCAGCGCTTTCATCGCAACAATATTGTGGCTGTGGGGCAAGTGTCACCCAATCAACAAAAAAGCAAAGAAATGCAATGCCTGAAGCTACCGTATCCCTAAGATATGTACATATCACGTCACAGCGGTCGCATGGCGAGTATAAAAAGGATCATTTTTCACGATTTTCTTCATTCTTTCTTTCTGCATCATCGACTTCGCTCTCTTCAACTTTCTTCAAAGGTTCAACAATCAAATTTCAAACATCATCACTTGACAACCCGAACTCAAAACAGCGCCAAAATGTTTTCCATGGCGATGGGTTAGTTGCTGTGACTTGATGAGTTACTGTGGTTTTACCCGCAAATTTCAAACTGCCGCAAACTAAAATTAAATCAACATAAAATGAAGATGATGTTTCAGCCGCTCGACGAACGAACCAATCGGCGCGCAGGCAGAACGCATCGGCGTCGAGTCGTCGTCAGTCGAATCAGAATCGCAACCAGAATCGTTCGCTGGCCAATCAACGTCAACGACTGAATCAGGTGAGCGGTCAATTCGGGCTTTGGTTTTGCTTTTGTTATCATGCCCATCGACATGGCATCAACATTGAATGCGAGTGCATTTCAGTCGCAGCGCCAGTCGCAACGCAGCCAGTCGAATCGTCGCAATCAATCGAATCGTCAGAATCGCAATCGCAATCAACAAGACGATGACGATGATGACGATGACGACGATGACGACGACGACGTTAGTCCGGAAACGCGGAAGTCTTGGGATCAATTTTAACGATTTTTAGCAGTTTTTAGGAATTTGTCGCTAAAAAAACATTTAAAAGCGCTTTCGATTCTCTTGCAGGACGACGACGATTCTGACTACGATGACGATGACGACGATGACGACAACCAGTCGAATCGTCGCAATCGCAGCAACAACAACAACGCTCGCAACAACAATCGCAATCGCAATCAGCGCAACCGCAATCGCAACTGATTTCAAATACCAAGATTGCCTAAAAATTGTGATTTCACTGGTTTTATCCCCGAACCTAGAAAGTGTTATTCAATTCCACTTTGTGGTCAAAGTAATTTAGAAAAATATTTGGGTGACACTTGCCCCACAATGTTGTTGCGATGAAAGAGCTTGAGTGGATCGGAGAATAAAACTGGTAAATGAAGCAGAGGTTGAACTGCTGAGGCGTTGAATTTTTAGCCAATTTTTAATTTATGTTTCTGGTGAGAATTGTAAACTGCTCACCGGTCTTTTATGAATTTGCAGTTGAAATCATCAAACCGTTTCATACAGTAGACAAAGAAGTACGGAAAAGGAATCAAGATGTTTGAGTGTGCTCAATAAAAAAGAAAAACAACGCAGAACTTGAATCTACCGTAACTAGTGATGGGCTCGCGCTTGAAAATTTCGCTCTTTTCTTCGCGCTGCGCTCCTCGCGCCAGGCGCGAAGAGGGAGCGAAGGCAAATTTCAATTTCGCGCTTGGGCGCGAAGCGCGAAATCGCTCTTCGACGACGATGACGACAGCCAGTCGAATCGTCGCAATCGCAGCAACAACAACGCTCGCAACAACAATCGCAATCGCAATCAGCGCAACCGCAATCGCAACTGATTTCAAATGCCAAGATTTTCTGAAAATTGAAATTTCATGGACTTGATTTCCGCAAACAAAGTCTTCTTCCATTCAACTTTTGTGAATATGATCCAACTTATTTGAGAATAAGGTTTTGGGGGTGGGTGACATCTATCTGCCAACTAGATCGTGGCGATGAACATAAGATTGTTGGAGTGGAGAATAAAACTCGTCAAACCATTGAAGTAGAACTTTTAAAAAGTGTAATTATTTATATTTGTTTGTATACTTTTGAGGCCCGTATTTTTATTCAAAGTTACATGCCAATTTTGAAAATAGTGCACATGTGGCTTTTATGGTGGACACAGTGCTGCAACAAAACAAAAAAGTTTTTAAAAGAAAGAGCTTGACAAAAATTAAGCATATTTTGGACCTTTTTGTCCTCAGAATGCGTGAAATCTGTTCACTTTTCACCACGGGAGCCAAATACTTTCGCCCGAAAGTAATTCATAACCACGTTTTTGTCACTTCGCTGTACTCAATTCCAACACCTTTGGTGAAGTTGTATTGTTGTTCAGGTTGTTATGCATGCAGATACTTTCCTTTCAATTTTTCTTCGATATTGGAAAAAGATCACTGCGAGGACTTCTAAAGGAAAAACGTTTTTTCTTTTTGTCAAAGCTGTGTGGACAATGGTCTGCCATTGGTGACCCCCCGCATCCGCACCATCACGGTATCACGGCCGACGACGTGGCACGTAATTTGGTGCTCAGCAATAGTCAACTTCGTCGAACTGAATAGAAGAGAAAAACCACACGTGTTCAAATGTTCATGGGATCGGGCGGGAGGGAGATAGAATTCACATAAACGGAATCCAACTCTGGATTTCTCTTTCGTTCAACTTTTGGCTCAGGCTTCGATTCAGGCTTACCTCGGCTTAGGCTTAGGCCCCAGCCAGGAAGACCCGTGCAGCGTTGCAAATTTTTAGTTCAGAGCGGTCAATTTTGTGTCAGAATAAACCTTGCTTCTGAGAACAAACTGAAAAGTCACCAGAAAAAACTGGTCAAAAAAATCGGGCCGGGCCGAGTTTTCTTACGGTCGGGCCAGGCCAGGTCGATCTGTCGGGGCCGGGGGTTGCGGGCCGGGCCGACACCTCTGGCGCGGTGCGCGCGATTTTTGGAAAAATAAGGTCGAAACGAAAACGAAAAAACGCCGATTTTTGCCTTACAAAGGTATAAAGTTGCTTGTGAGAGGTATGATTTGGAGTTGTGAGAGGTAAGTACTCAACCCCCTCGGGTTTTGTGGTCGGTAAGTACTGAGAGTAACCCGCCCGCCGCCACTACTATCCCTGCAACTTTTATACAGGTAAGTTTTGTGACCGAAATTACGGTAATTTATATTTTCGAAAAGAAACGGTTTTTTCCCGAAAAAACGTTTTTTTTCAAATAAATTACCGGTAAGGAATTCCGAAGTCAAAAACACCCATTTTGAGCAATTTTTGCTTTGCTTGTGGCTTGTTAAACCCCGCCTGCGTATTTCAGGCATGAAAAATGGTCGCTTTCAACTGTTTCAGGCCTTTTTAAAACGATTTTGTAACATAGGTTCGAACCCTCATGAAAATTTTTCGCCATTTTCAGACCAAAAAACACGTTTTCTCGGAAAAATAAATTACCGGTAATTTTTCCGGGTAGGGCTCCGGAAAAAAACGGTTTTTTCCGTTTTTTTTAAAAACGGTTTTTTTCGGTTAGGCACTACGCAGGTAAGATATTCGTTCGATTTTGTCTCTTTCATTTTTTTGCAAACGCACGTTTTTTTTGGAGTTTTTCGCTTTTCTTCCTTGAAAACACTCTTTTTTCCTTGTTGATCCCTTGTTGTTGTCCTTTTTTCATTCCCATTTTTCCTGGGAAAAGCAAAAATAATTTCCTTTCGTTTCCTACCGAACCCTGCCGATTACCATGCCACCTCTGGTTATGTGATCACCGATCGTTTACATTGTACAGTATATGTACAGTACAAATCATTTCTTATTCTCGCAAACACAGCTATTTGGACTTGATGTCTTTGTTTTCAGAAAGTAACGAAACCGGGAATTTCGATTGTGAACAAACGAGTCACCCACCCCCAAGCACGCAAATTAGCCGCTTCCCATTCACAGCCCGGCAAGATGGTGCTCCTCGCTGCCGGTGTTTGCACGAAGAATGGAAAGGGTTCGTTCTGTGCTCGTTTTGTACAAACTGCTCGGCAATGCGCTGTATTTTGCTTTTTTAGCGTTGGTTTCGCGCCAATTTGTGGAAATGACGAGGGCACGAATTGAAGGTCTGCTGGCAGCGTTCCCGAAACTAATTTCTGGTGAAAAATCGTCGCACAGGTTGGTGATTGATAGAAAAGCAAACTCAGAATTGTTAGTGAAACTGTATGAGGCTTCAGGATGGTAGCGGACGGCAAGTGAGTCTCTGTGCGACTTTTAAGCGTTTAGAAATTGCACTTCAATTTCACGTCACGTTTTCATTCGTATTTTCCGGGTTTTGTTTGACGTTGCTTGTGAACAGCCAGTTTGCTGCATCAATTACCAATCATGAAAAAATAACTACGTTTTATGGCGCACTTGGTTGACCACGGAAACCGGAATCCGGAAATATTTCCGATTTCCTTCTCCTTGTGAGCTTTTGTTTTCGCGTTTTGCGGAACTATTTTCGGATTCATGTTTTTCGAATAAATTTTGCGGAACACGGAATTAACTTTTGACCAGGTTTCCTTTCACTGTGTTTTCAAAGGAACGCAAGCACTTCCGAGTTCCGCATTTTTCCAATTTCATCCGGAAACCGGATCGGGAAATATTTCCGGAAACGCAGGTGTTGTTCCGCATCCAGAAATAGATCAAAGTTTTTACACGTAAATATTTCCGGATTCCGTTTTCAACCTAAGTCCGCCCATTGCTTTGTTCTAAGGCTTTTATTATTTTTGTGTCCACGAGGATCACGTTTGCACGCCTGCTTTTTGACTTGATCAAGCTTTTTCATTTCGCAATTGCAGCCAACTGATTCATTGTGGGATTTGAGCTGGGAAATTTCATAAAATAATTCAATTATTTCGCGCACAGGAAACGTGTTTCATTTAATCGCACATTTGTTTCAGACAGCACACATTCGTGGAGACCGAGTCTGTTCGTTACGTCTACCAGCCATTGGACCAATTGTACATGTTGCTCATCACTACCAAGAACAGCAACATTCTCGAAGATCTGGAAACGCTCAGACTGTTCTCGCGCGTGGTTCGTTTGCTTATGCTCATTTGGGACGACTTGCGTTTTACTGGCATCCGCGTGCATAATGTGATGGCCGGCCACCGCCCGTCTTTCGTGACTTGAGACAGTACAGTATCCATATTATGGAAAACTATACGGAACGAAAAAGGAAGCTATATAACAAGTGGTTCTGCGCTGGTCAAATTTACAATTTACAAAAATTTCCAACTGTACTCGCGTGAAAATTGTCGAAGTCTCGTGACAAGCCGTGCGCCCAGTCCATGCTAGCGTAGTGCGCAGAATACACCACATACACTGTACACCGGTCATTATTGATGTCAATTTGAGACTGATTGGAGAATAACGTTGTTACAGATTCCGGAGTACTGTCGCAATATGGAGGAGAAAGAGATTCGCGAGCATGCATTCGAGCTCATCTTTGCGTTCGACGAGATTGTGGCGTTGGGCTACCGCGAATCGGTCAATCTCGCACAGATCAGGACCTTCACTGAGATGGACTCACACGAGGAACGCGTGTTCTATCAGATAAAGAAGGTTGCTGTTATCGTTTGATTGTTTTGTAGACTTGCACATTGCGCGAATGCTATGTTGTAGCACAAATAACTAAAATCGAATTATTATTTTCAAACGGTTTGGCACGTCTAGGTTTGCGGCTTTGTCGCTTATACGACGCAGTTTGCTGTCAATAGCCAACGAAAGCGAACAAACTTCAAACTATCGCATTAGCCACCAAAAGTCCAACAAGCAATCATTTGCAGACACAAGAGGAGGAAGCGAAGAAATTGGCACGCGACAAGGCCAAAGAATTGGCGCGACAACGGGCCGATTTGCAGAAGAAGGGTGGCATGGGACGTGGACCGGGCATGTCCGGTATGGGTGGTATGGGCAGTGACGCGACAAAGTATGAACCACAAGCAGTGTCCACCTATGTTGAACCCGTCAAGCCGAAGGCACCAAGGTCAGTTAGGCCACATATATGGCCAAACCAAGTATCTCATGAAAACCAAAGATACAAAGCCACTAAAGTATGTGTGTATGTTTTCGTGGTTTTGTATCTTTGGTTTTACGAAAAGTTGAAACGAAATCAAATTTTAGCAAACCACTCGGTCCGAGCAAGGCACTGAAATTGGGACAACGCAAGGTCGATGAGGATCAGTTCATCAGTCAGTTGCAATCGGAGGGACAAGGTTTGCGCGAGAACTATTGTTTTGCGAATGAACAGCCTAGAACATGGATTGTTTTGACATGATGATGTTTCAGATATTGCCCCATCGCGTCCGGCCATGAAACCATCGGCCGGTGCCAGTATCACAGCCACCGCGCCTGTGTCGCAAGTCAAACAAGAAGGGTGCGCACTCTCAACAATTTCATAATCTCTCTTAATTCGTATTCCGAAATAAACGTTAAGAGAATATTATATTGGCAGTGTGCACATTCGTTGCGAAGAGAAGATCAATATGGCGATGTCACGTGACGGCGGACTGGAGAATTTTGAGGTGCACGGACTGTTGCAAATGCGTATCAATGACGAAAAAATGACCGGCATACATGTGCTCATGGACAATAATGACAACAAGGGCGCCCAAGTGCAGGTAACATCAGCACGAGTTGAATTTTGCTTTTGCTGATTTTATTTTGGGTGCGTAAAACGCGCACCTGTAGCTGCAATTCACACCAAAAATTGAGAGGTTTTGCACAGTTTGAAGCAAAATCTCTCACATTTTGCCTATGTATAATGAATTCTGGGCGTAAGTTGAGCTTAATACTGACATCTGTTTTATGCGCGTTGAACTTGAGGTTTATGCAGAGCAAGCAAACACAATGAGATCATATAGACAAACAATCTTTTTCAGAAGTCTCCTGTTTTCAGACCCACCCGAATCTTGACAAACGTGTCTGGCAAAACGACAACAAGCTGCAACTGAAGAATCCATCCAAACCATTCCCAGTTAACAACGACATCGGTGTGCTAAAATGGCGATATCAGAGCGCGGATGACACGAACATACCGTTGTCGAGTTTGTTTTGTTTTGTGTTTCATTTTGCCGCGTAAATACCTCTTTACAGTGTGATGACTCTCGAAGTTTTTTATGTTATCGGCCAATTTGTCTCCACGTTACCGTTTATCGAGCGGGTGGTTTGCCTTGTGGCGGCTCACGTACAAGCCAAAGTCCTTGATGAACAAAGAATGCATGCTCCAACTGGGATTCGAACCCGGGTCCTTTCAGTAACCGGGCGACTGTTCTAAAACACCCCATTAACGCTTACCACAAGGGCAAAACCATAAGCTTGATATCCAGGATAGCGCTACTCCGATAACTGGGCTGGTAGAGGGCATGTCACCATTAATGTAGAGTTGTGGACTGCAATTGAATCAACGTCACGTGTTCTTTGCTGCCCTGATCTTTATCACTTTCGTTATTCCCTGTGCTCCGTGTTCTGCACAGCTGGTATTCTGCTGGCAGAATGATAAATTCAGGGTAGAACAAAAATGAGAGAGCGCAAGAGAAAGTTCTTTGTTCTGGTTTGTCTGATTTTATCCGATAATAAGCATAGCGGTGCGATGTGTTTACGCAGTGATGTTCGAGAACCTAACACTTGCGTAAGAGGCGTACCGTACATTTTACTATTAGGTCGTCGTAGTCTTGAATTAATCGACATTTTATCAAAAATCTGTGCTTTGCAGTCAACTGTTGGCCGTCGGAAACAGCAAACGGTTGTGAGGTCAACATTGAGTACACATTGGAAGCAGAGAATATGGAGCTGAACGATGTCGTTATTTTCATTCCTCTGCCGTTAGTTAATGATATACGTACTTACGGACCACTCTCTCTCCAGTGAGCCTCCATATACATAGTGAGTCCTCTATCCACGAATCAACTTTTTGGTAGCCAGCCGTTCTGCGTGGTAAATGTTGTATATAGTTGACCCTGCGCTGCGTGCGGCTGCACTGATCGGTTTATAGAGAGTAGGCTGTGAACGATAACGATAAAGCAGATGTTTACTTTTTCCTTTAAATTCTTGTTACACGTATTGCAGACCATCAACAGCGCCCGTGATCGGCGACTGCGATGGTGAATACAGTTTCGACAAGCCGAAAGCGCAGCTGAAATGGATCATACCGCTGATTGACGACTCGAACAGAACTGGTTGGTGATACGGAGCTTTCGGTTTATTGCCTGTTCCTTAGTTTTCCAGTTTTGTCCATTGCTCGATGTTTACTGAGGTCGATCAGACCTGCTGATCTGTCGTCAACACCGGACCGGTCATTAATTTTGATTTCTCTATTTTGGATGCTGTCAATCTGAGTTAGCCCATTTTGTTAAACTGCGTTACCTAGTCTGTAAATGTTCGGTGACGGTACCGCTGTGAGATAACATTTTGTAAGCGAAAAATGACAAATGTAAACACATACGGTGATTTCAAGCGTTAAACAAAAAAGTTAATTTCAAAAACTAAACAAATTGTAGGCACCCTAGAGTTCACCACCAGCGGGGGACACGCTGACCATTTCTTCCCGGTTCGTGTCAATTTCTCATCGCGTCATCAGTTCTGCGACATTAAGGTGTGTAATTTCTTTTAATTTATATTTTCATTTTCTCTTAATTTCAATTCATTTTTATCTTGCAGCCTTCGCGTGTGCTTCTTGGCGACCAACAGGTACCATTCTCACAGGAGTCCACATTCTTTGTTGAGCGATATGAAATTGTCTAGGATTGTGGTGGATTTGTTTTTATAGACGTCGTTATTATAATTACTACAATTATTCTATGTTGTTGTTATTCCAAAACGTTGCAGCAGCCGGCCACTTTTTCTTTGCTGTTTATATACAGAGTTTTTTGCGTATGAGTTTGCGAATATTGTTTTGGGAGGAACATCTATAATGTGCATGAACTATAAACAAGTAGCAGTGTTGCTGAGCCATGTTTTGCGTCATCAGATTGGGTTTTTTAACAGAAAAGGATGTGATGTTAGTGTGATATAAGAGTATCTGGAACCACTCCTTCTCCGTGTATAATTTTTTTAAAATAACAAGAAAAAGTTAATCTTATTTTCCACAAAACCATTAAAAAGCTCGATGCCTTTGGGTCTGTTCGGTTGGATTTACATGGTTGTTTGTTTCATGATATGATAATGACTATTTATTGACTCTCTTGAAGTTGACTGTTTGTCTTTTTTCGTTGTTTTTTTTAATGTGCCACTTAAGAATTGCATCTGTGTTGGCTACCACATACAACAGTACTTGTTGGTTTTGTTGTTTCTGTTTTCAAAGCAAACTGTCTTTTTTTGGTGTGTGGAGTTAAAGAAAGAAATCTGAATTTTTGGTGTGGTGGATGGTTTCGACATAAAATTTTGACAATCAAATCAATAAATTTTGCCCATGGTCCCAGTTCTCTCAGGCTATAATATCAGGTAACAAGCGTGACCAATGTTAGTTATGTGCAATTATGTAACTCGAATTTTGCCAAAAGAGCTGTTAAAAATTATGGAAACTTGTGCCTCTCAAATGGAAACTGGCGATCACAAATGGGCTCAGAAGAAGTCCTTTTCAGCGATATATTCGTAACACATGTATTCGGGGTAGATGAACAGAACGAATAGTGCGAGCAACGCCGCGTCCCTGAAACGTCAAGGCGGCACAATTGTTATCATTGCTTGGATAAGGCCAACAAATAGGTAGGTTTTCGAGATCATGGCACATTAGGCAAATGGAGTGCAGAGCTTTTTGTTGCGTGGTGATTTGTGCTTCTGTTTGTTTCAGCGATAAATGATTTTACATCTGTTTCAGAAAGTAAAAGTTTGTCTTATATCATGAACCAGAGGTGGGAATCGGGCCGGCCCGGCCCGGCCCGACGTTGGGGGGGGAGGAAGGGGGGGGAAAGGGGGGGGGGGGGGGGGGGAAAAAAAAAACAACCCCCCCCCTCATGAACATTTTGAGCTGAACTTCTAGCTAAATTGTGTCGAGCGTATCTACCACTGTAACATTAAATGACGCCAGACGCACTCACAGGCCAATCAGAACTATGTTCGCCTTTTCCGATATCAGCAGACAACATACGACCATTTCAATCAACAAGCGGAACAGCTGGAAAATCATTGCGTTGGGGTTTTGGTAAAACATCTGTTTTCAATAATATCACGTTTCATGTGTGAATACGTTCCCTGGAAAGCTGCTTTCAATGTGAATACCACGTACCGAGAACAGCCAGTGCGACAGAATGAAGAACTTTTCGCCAAACACCAGTCCAAGAACGAGCAGGACGCTGAACGCAAGCCAGAACACCGTGAAGATCGAGCCGCTAATGCCCATCGTTCGGCTGCAAAATGTTGATGACTCGAACAATCCACAGTCCACCCTCATTATGGTGGTACATATAGTCTTTCATTTTATTCTCGGTCCAAAGAAAGTATACAGCAAATGTTTCATCGCAACAGCAGCCATCAAGTCACACGCATGTTTCGAGCCACGTTGTCGACCTGTTGGTTATCATCCACGACGATGACTGCTGTTTTCAAGGCGTTGAAACATTTTCTGTATACCGCCTCTGGGCTGTTATAAAACGGAAAGACTATACTTATGTCCCGCCATTTTCGGTCACCGCGAATATAAAGGGGCAATTACATAGGCTGTCAAACGCCTAATTACGAACCAAACATATTTTATCGTCTAAATATTTTTACTATTTTGGCCAATACTACAGTGGTCGGGTCAGCTCAAAAGGTGTCAATTCACAGCAGCCCCCAGTGAGCGCAAAAGCATAGCATTCTGGCTGAGTTAACGACTCCACAAAGTGAGTTGACAAAGTGATTTGACTACATACTTGAGTTGACCATAACAAAAGCCACTATGTATTTTCCGGTGTTTCGGCATGAAGAGCTTTATTTATACAAAGCGGTACATATCTAATAAATTGTTACGATTTCGAATAAAACAGTGGAGGCGAAAGAACAACGGTTTACCAAAAGCAGCTTACGCTTGTGCCGAGGTCAGCTCGTTGTCATGTTTTGTCGAATCCACCTTTGGTGTACCGTCGTCTGTTGTTTCATCGAGGGAACCTGTGGGACAGAAGTAAGGAATAATGTGTATGAATCACTGGTTGTGTATGAACAGTATAGTAATGTGCTGTTTGGTGCTTTCGCAGACGCACCTGAGCGAGCTGTCTCCCAGACAGACGGTGCACTAGGCCATCGTCAGTGCGAATGCACCCGATCGCCTCATGATAATGGTTGGCTGATTGAGAATGTCCTCCATACTCACACTGAAGGTGATGCATTTCCCGTCTGGGAGCCAGGTGGGTAAAGCCCTATTAGGCGATAACATGTATACTGTATGTACAGTACATGTACGTAACGTGCATCCCTACAAACAAACTGCATGCTCAGATTGGGCACCAGTGGAATCTTGTTCTTTTCTGTGCTTAGAATGCTCACTTGTTGACTCATAATCGAAGGGCTGCAACAGCTTTATACTCCGGCCGGAATTATAAGGCTAACCTGCGGCAAAGATGATGACAATGGCGCCAATTAATGCCATGAAACTGAGGAACAGATGCACAATGGCAGCCATCCAGGTCCAGGTCTTCACATGCAGACAACACCAACGATCAGGGTTGAAAAAAAAAATTTTTTTATTAACGAGCTTTTTTTTTTAAAAAAAAAATTTTTTTTTGATTTTTTTTTTGACGAAAATTTTTTTTATTAGAAAAAGTGTTGCAAACGACGTTTCAGGACAAATGAAATCGATCCAACATATTTTTCAAAAATTGAAAAATTTTCGCCTGAGACCCAACTTGTGTGGTGACACCCGGTATAGTCTTTCATTTTATTCTCGGTCCAAACAAAGTATACAAATACAGCAAATGTTTCATCGCAACAGCAGCCATCAAGTAGCACGGATGTTTCGTGCCACGTTGTCGACCTGCTGGTTATCATCCACGACGATAACTGTTGTTTTCAAGGCGTTGAAACATTTTCTGTATACCGCCTCTGGACTGTTATAAAACGGAAAGACTATAGTATTGTGCAGATTCTATGGAATCCTACCAGTGTGAGGTTGATGTTGACTAGCGATGTTACTCTAATGTATTGTAGCATGCCGTACAACGTATTTTAATGCATCTAATGCCGTATATCTGATATACGACCATCAAAATATAGATTACAGCCCAAATCTTGCGTGTCAGATCGACTTTGCGCGCCCGGTTTTGCACCAGACCTATGTATATACATGTGTAGTAGCATGCAGTGGTACATTATCGGTGCCACATCACTATAAAAGACCAGCCCCGCGCATCCCTGTACGGATTTGGGGACAATACAGGGCGCCGCAGGCGCGATTTTGGAAAATTGTCCCGTCCACAGAAAAAAAGTGCCAATTTTTTGCCTCGAAAAAGGCCATTTTTTGGACATTTCAGCCCATTTTGGGCAACTTTTTTTTATTAAAAAAAAAAGCAAAATCTGAGTTTCAAAAAAAAAATTTTTTTTTTTAAAAAAAAAATTTTTTAATTAACCACTTTTTTTTTGAAACAACCCTGCCAACGATACTCTCGCTTGCGTTCACTGTCGTTGTTTGTGCCGACTGGCACTGACGTGCTTTTCTTCGCATTGTACATTTCGGACAATCTTTGTTTTTACTTGAGAGGTTTTACCTACCTACTTCTTGATCTAATTTTTAATGCTGCAGTGAATAGAAATTACAGCTCGAACGGCGTAGACCTGTACATATAACCGCACGCAATCAAGTAGGTAGGGTATGCTTTGTGCTTTGATGGATATTGTTATTATTCTTGCTACTGCAGGCTGCCGTCACAATTCTTGAAGTTAAATGACTCCAAGCTGCATGTTCAGCCACTGAGCATTTTGCTGGAACCGCAAACTATGTGATTTGCAAACACGGCTTGATCAGATGTACTCTGTTGGTTGGTGCGGGTCCCAATCTGGTTGTCATGGAAGATACGTCAACACACATAAAGACATCAGGCCACATGCAGGAAACCAGCCCAGTAGTTTCGACTGTAAAGTTGGATTGTTATTCGTCGCGCTTGTCCCGTGCACAAAAACACATCAATTGGGGTTGAAAATAAAACCAAAGAGCGTACAAGCACGCTGAATTGCCCTGTCGTCGTAATGAGTGGACTGGAAACCATGATCCACTTGGTATTTTCGAACAAAATAAATTCAAAGTGTAAGATACACACCGTACTATCCATGAAGAAGCACGGCTTCGAACTACCTATGCCGGATAAATTCGAATAAGTCCCCTGGGGGCTTATTTGGGACTTGCCTCTGTTTTGAGATTTTCAAACAAAAAAATTATTCAAAGCAAGCCCACAGGTGTTTATTCGGAAAACTTCCATGGGCTTATTTGGATACAGTTGCAAGGTGAAAGAACTGTTGCGTGGTGCTTATGGAATTGTAAATGCTACTTTTGGTACTTCTAAGCATCATATAAAGATTGCTAAATTGCTACTGTTTTCACAGATATCCACACAAACTTTCCAAACAAGCCCCGCCCTGGGAGTTACTCGGGTGGAGAGGCTTTTTCCTATACTTCACCGGCACATGAAAAAAGCGCTGACTGGATCTCCGCACACTTGGTTTAGAAGCTGATATCGCTTTCACCCATGTATTCGTAACACATGTATTCGGGGTAGACGAACAGCACGAGAATGACGATCCACACAAAATGCCTGAAACAACAAGTTCACACGGCTGCGTGACCAACCTTTTTCGGATGGACAAAGGTTTTCTGGCGTTTCAAACGAGAAAACAGGTAAGATTTATTGAAATGCTAATCGACACGTTTCAACAAACTTGGACCCCACAGCAACTTACACGACGAAGACGAAAAAGTTGGCGGCAAAGAACGTTTCAGTGATCAACAAACAGAACAGGGTCAGGTCCACCAACAGACGCAACAACTGCAATAATGATCTAGTGGAAAGTGTTTTCTTCAAGACAAACTACTGTAGTCGCTCACCGAGAACAGCCAATGCGCGAGAACACAGTGTTTTCTGTCAAAGATCATCCCGATGACAAGCAGAATGCTCAACAGCAGCCACAACGAGCCCATGCACACGCCGAAAATTCCCAAACCTCGTCTGTGGAATAAAAAGTGATGTTTCAAATATATCATTCAAATAAAAACGTCTGACCAAAGGTGGCGTCTCACTGCTGTTGGTGTGTCAACTTGTTCGCATCTGATATTTCCACTTCCCCGTCGATCGCAGTGTTGGCTCGGTTGTCTGCGTTTGCGGTATAACATTTGCAAAAATTCATTAATTTTCAGGAGGGACACTCGCTGGTATTTTATACTGGATTTGGGTTTGCCGCAAGTTTTCAACACTGTCAACTAATATATGTTATGTGTTTGCATTGTGTGTGGAGTGGTTAACGGACATTCGACTTGAGCGGTGCACCAGGTCATCGTCAGTTGCAGCACATGGCGAGCCACCTGGTTTCATGGTTGAACTCAATTAAAATATCGCACACAAATTTTCGCTTAGTGTTAAAGTTGTGCGTATGCAACCGATAGTATACAGTTGATTCTGCTCTCGATGGAACATTCATACACCAACCTGCGTCCAAAATCACCAGTATCGGTCCGGTGATCGCAAACAAGACGCAGAGCAACAGATGCACAATGGCAGCCATCCACGTCCATGTTTTCACATGCAGACAACACCAACGATACTCGGGTTTACGTTGATGGCTGTTGTTGTCAACAGTGCCTCCCACCGGTACTGGCGTGTTTTTGTCGGCATGCATGTTGCTTGCTTGGAGGTAAATTCGAGTTGATGTTTGTAAATGTAGAACTCTTGTTCTGAATTGGGTTGCAACAAAATGTCAAATACTGTGTGTATATCAGTCGCAAACTTGGCCAAACCGAAACTGTCGAGCTTGCGGTTGCCACTGATGGATGTTGCCTTGGTCTGATTTTGACTTCAAGGCCCATCTCTCCACACCGCCTTTTGCGTTTGCAGTCAAAGCATCTTTTTGTGCTTTATCATAGATCGCAAATATCGGTCAGAACTGTGGACGTGACTCGATTACAAACTCTCGTTCAATGTTCATGAACACGCATGATGTTGCCATGACCATCCATCTTGTTGCAAGCTTGCATACAGACACACGAACGCAATGCATTTAAACATTGTTGGATCGTGGCACGATTTTTTGGACGATAAATTTTGCCTGAACTGTAAGGTGCCCACAACAAATCTATCGGTACCAGCGCGCCACAACAGTGCATGATGTTATGACAAGGCCCAGGGCGCCATTACAGTCTGGCATTGTGGGCCGCAACTGCATCCACAGATGTAACGCAATGCGTGCCCACAAGGCCAAATCGTGCCGTTATTAATCTATTTCATCTTTTGTGCACAGCACGTCCACAAGACAGCACCCAGTGCACATTGCATGATGTCAAAAAATGGCATACACGCTTCGAGGTTCAGGCAAAACTTGAAAAAACCTAAAGATTTGGCTCACTCAGCTGGCCACTTTGATACTACGCTTTGATAAAAAAAACCATATTTGCCCCATTACTTTAGGAGCTTCAGGTTACCAGGCTACAATACGCCATGACTACCCCTTGCCTTCTGTTGCACTGCACTGCTTCGTCACCATGTGCATTAATTGGGTGTCAGTATCTTTATTCAGGGGCTGGGATTACCAGGTGTATATACTGCACGCTCATGCGCAAAACAAAAGAGCATTTTAATGTTAGAAATCCAGCTCGAGGATCACCAAAAACAATGAGTGTGGAGCAGAAGTTATGCACATGATCGGCCGAACGTTAAAAGCAGGTACATGTATACCTAACTCTGACAACACTTTTGGGAGAAACTCTTCAAACGCGTTGCCCTGATCCGTAAAGCACACGCAACTGGGCGCAGCCAGCTGAGTTTCAGTGTCATTTCCCAATTCAGTTTTCAGTGCAGATTTCGCTCCACAAATACTCGTAGTACATGTACCCGGGATAGACCAGTGACGTGACGATTGAAATCACGCTAAGTTCGCTGCAAAGCACCGACCTATTATTTATTTATTCATAAACCTACATGTAACATTTTTACAAACAAACAAACTTACGAAATGATCAGAGCCACATATTTTTCATTCATGATCATCAGGCACACGATCACAACTTCGATCCACAAACGAAACAGCTGAAAACGAAAATATTCAAGTCGCTGCCTGAAGTAATGGCATGAACAATGTGCATGGAAGATGAGGGATGCGTACCGTAAACAGCCAGTGCGTCAATAACCAATGTCGTTTGTCAAACTTGATGGCAAGCCCAAACGCTACAACACTGCCGAGCCAGAATAGGTCCAGCACAATTTTAATGTAAGCGAAACCCCTGGGATAAAAAGTTATTGGAACAACGACATACGAAAATGTGTTTAATTTTGAGAAAGCATAACTCACTTTGCACTGGACAAGTCGATTGCCGTTGCTCCGTCTTCAAGATCCCCAATGCCTGAAAAGCAGGCCTGCGGTGTGTCACAACAAATGCGTTGCAGGCTGACATTCAAATTAACTGTAACCTGGTGCACCGCATTCGAAACGCGCAATCAATTAGAAGTCGCTGCACAGTTGACCGTGAGAGCCAACTTTTCAATTCGTGCAAATGAACTTTATCGCACACCAACCTTGCAAGACCAACACAGTCCTTACGATGGACATCAGTGCCATCAAAACATGCAATCCAGCAGCGCCGACAGCCCAATATTTCACATGGGCACACAAAAATGTGTACTCCTTCCTCTTTTGTTGCATTTGGGATTGTATAACGTCGAAGTCATCTTCTTGTTGGGCTGATTTGATTGAATTTGCAGATTTTGGCAATTCCATTGCAAATGAAAAGTTGTATGTTTTTGCTTTATTGAAGAGAAAACAAGGCTGGCCAGGTGAGCAAGTTCAAATGAGATTCAACATCGAAATGAGGAATTCAGATGTTCAGATGCAATGCTTGATGTTTGTTGCTACTATTTTACAGGCTCCGGGTTTGCTTGAGCTGATATCGCCTTTGAAACAACATACAGTACTTAACTGAGGATTCTGGATGGACCAAGTTGAAGAAGCAATGGTCTTGCATGACAATGGTTTGACAAATCCATAGTTTATGGTCAAATTAATGACAACGGCAAAAAGTTATGGCATTGTTGTAACTTGGTTGGTTTCGGCGCTGATGATCACGTTTGGCCATGTGTGTTGTAGCAACCATGCACGCATTGCACATTCTTTTTTTATCAAAACCACTGCACCGCCGTTGTTTCACACAAGACTTCATTGAGCCTCATAGTTCACGTACTGAATTACTACCGTGCAGCCTGCATTCTATGTATCCCATCGCATGAACAAGTTGACAGTGCAGGATGGGATGGTTTATGATCGCCAACAAAATGAGTCATGATTGTGACCCGTCAGAAGATGGCAGAAACAAACCAGCTCTGGCAGCTTGGATATTGCACACAGGAATAATTGCAATGTCAGTCAGTATTCACTTTATAACCAAATTGGAAAGGAAAGTGACGTATACCTAATATTGTGCACGTGTTAAAGCGTATTGCTCAACATGTCATGCGATTTTCTTCATTATTTTGTTTTTGTAATTTCTGTTAATTTATTCACAGCACACAGCGTAATTTGATTCTGATGGTATGAGCAATAAATTTGTGCAATAAAAATAAAGCCGCAACCAGGGTAACTTGGTATAAAAACTTGTCCAACTTGTGTGATAATCTTCTTGTTCGTTTTCTAAGTTTTCGGTGTTTGTTTAACTGATTATACGCTTGTATAGACATATTGGCATGACAGTCGCAAGAAAAAACTAGCCTGAAAATAAAAATGTAAACTGCAGGTTGCGAACAATTTATATAATAATAATGCATAGGTATGTATGTATGTGTGTACCAATAAAAAGCACATCAAAAACGTTTCCTCTGGTCCTAATACGCGTTGCTGTAAAAATGAACAAGAAATATATTCTTGGGCAATAACCTTTCCGTCTCTGGAGCATTGTTAGTGTGTAAGCGCTGTTCGTACCCTGAAAAAGGAAGGACAAAGACGGAATGAACTACAAAATACTGCGTGGTGTGTACAGTAGGTATAGGTACTGTAGGTACGTGACCTCACGGGGTAACAAACTGTTTCATTATTGCATAACACTTGACCCAGACGGAACCATCAATTTTTAACAGTCTTGTGACGAAATTAACGTTCACGACGAGCAAAAATGGACAAAAAATACGTACTTCCGACTGAAAAATTGAAATTCGGCGAGCGAATTGCGAGTCATTTGACACCGGAATGGCGCGATCAGTACATCAAGTACGAGGACTTGAAGAAAATACTGTATGAGACTGCGGCCATGGCACCCGAAGATCTAGATCAAAGGGTAAGTGTTCGTTTTGAAAGATAACGTGTGGTGGTGGTGGTGGTGGTGGTACAGTTCCGGGTGCAATTCTTGGCTGAAAGTTGAAGTCGCGTGCACGCGCGTGCACGCGGCGTGCACGCGCGTGCACGCGACTTCCTAGTGCTAAAACATAGGGAGCGCACGCCAGCGCACGCGCAAAACTTCGCGTGCACGCGCGTGCACGTGCGTGCACGCGCGTGCACGCGAGGTTACTTCGACTTTTGCCTATACTTTGCACTGTTTCGCACGCGCGTGCACGCGCGTGCACGCGACTTCAACTTTCAGCCTAGAATTGCACCCGGTACTGTAGGTAAAGGTGGGTAAAGCATCACAGTCTTGTTGCTGTGTTGCATCTTTTGATCGGGGACCTGTCATTTTCAGTCACTATGCAGATCACCGGAAAGAGTTGAATTTCTTAAGAGATTAACGACAGAATGAGAACCAAAAAACGGACAAACAAAAAAGTGTTCATCACGTAGAAGGTTCCTCTGTAAAGAGCGTACTGTTGCTTTCAAAGTCTTCCCATACAGCAGATCCACAAGGCAATTATGTCTTTTACAGACTTGCTAACTGTCCCGCTGATGTTTCGCAATAGCCGCATTCTTACAGGCAGCTTTTTTCGCTCAATCCGACGTGCGATTTCTGCACGAATGCGATTGTGAGCTGACCAAGATCAACTTGTTCTTCGGCATGAAAATGGCCGAATCACAAAGGAAATTCAACGAGCTGCAGCATGATGTGGAGAAATGGAAACAGACGTTGCACACGGTGAGAAAGACATGGGGTATAAAATGACACCCGTTTGAACCGGATGAACATGTCTAACGGGCCGAAGTGTTGCGTTTTTTTACAATTTCATTACTTAAAAAATGGATTTTCAGCGTTATTCGATAAAATAATCCGTAGTATTCTTTCAGCAGAAAGAGAAGAAGAGCGCGCCGTCAAGTAAAAAGAAGGCGGCCGCCGATCGTTTGCGTTTTGCGTTCAGCGAATTCTACCTCAAACTAATTCTCATTCAAAACTATCAACAGCTGAATGCCACTGGTTTCCGAAAGATTCTGAAGAAACATGACAAGCTATGGAAAACTGATCGGGGTAATAGATTTCGTGTTTCCCAGTTTGCCTATCACGTGATAGAGTCCAACAATCCACCTTGATAATTCAGGCAACAAATGGCGCTCAGATTTCGTTCTCAAATCGTCGTTTGTGCTCAACAAGGAGATCAACGTTCTGCTGGAGAAAACAGAGAACGTGGTCATCAATGAAATCGAAGAGGGCAATCGGGCTGTGAGTGATGTTTCATGCGCTAAGTCATCTTCATATCCATACTACTAAAACAGGAAGACGTATGTACATGTATGTATGTGTGTGTGTGTGTCTGTGGCCCCCTCCCTCTTAGGTGTGGACGGGTCAATTTTCACGGTAGCTTTGGGTATGCTAACGGGTATTCGGGGGGGGGGGGGGGGGTGGCACGGCACGGGAGCGGCGCTGTAGCCGTAGGCACGGGTCCCGTCTAGTATCAGGCAATTGCATCAACCGTATTTCTTGATTACCTAAGTGATGCCAATACAGTGATCGCAGCTGCCAAGCGCTGTTCATTGGCTGCGTTCATACAGCATCGAAATTAGTGGCATCCGAAAATAACTAAAATCCGAACGTAACTACTGTTGCAAAAAGTCACGTGACCAAAGCAAGACCAAGCCGGACTTGTCACCGATCATATCGTGCTCGACATCAGCGTCATGTCAAGTAATCTATCACTCAAATTTGATGTTTCAGTCAGCCATGAAACGTCTCCGCGTGCAGCCATTGAGCGAACAACAGAATGCCTGGACCACATTCATGCTCGGCTCGTACGTCGGCTCATTTCTAGTGCTGTGTGCTGTCATTGGCAGTTTGATACTCGATAGAATGGCTGGTTGGTTATAGTTACGGGGCGTGATTGAAACATCACAAATCCATCACCTGTATCGATCACAATAAAAACTGTGTATTCACTCTTAGGAGTATGAGAGCAGACTGGGAAGCAAAATAGTTTCAAGCTGAGCGACCGGTGGTGCATCAGGTCATCGTCGTCGCATGCGTTTATATGAGTATTGCAATGAAACATCATCCGTTTTCACTTTCAATCGCACAGAGCAACGCACGCCCGACCACTACTGGGTCGTGGGAATTCGCCTGTTTCGTGGTCCACTACTGATCTTCATCAATTGTTGGTTGTTGGGCCTGAACATGTATGGTTGGCATGGTGCTGGTGTCAATCATGTGTTGATTTTCGAAATCGACCCCAGAAATCATCTCACCTATCAACAGCTCATGTCCATGGCGTCGTACTTGGGTTTGTGTTTTGACGTTTTCATTTGCAGTGTGATCTCTACGTAGTGACTATGTGAAGCGAAACTCTCCAAATGAGACGAAATGAACTCTCAGAATTTTTTTATTGTGAACAAAAATGTCGGATACTAAGAAGCGCTTATCACCCACCACACATGATTGTGTTAGCATGCCCATTGGTGAGCGCCACAGACATTGTGATCACTTGTTTTCCAGGTATGCTTTGGGCGTTTTGCGTGTGTGGCTACCTGATCGCACCACATTACGACTGGCCACCGCTGCTCTTTCCACTTATTCTCGTGGTCGTCTTTGCAATTTGGCTGCTGAATCCAGTCGATAAACCCGAATATTGGATGCACAGAAGCAGCAGGTTGGAACGGACTTGTAAGCATTGTGCGGCATCTCGTTTGAAACATCAGATTTTTTATCGAATAGAGAAGATCACCAAGCTTGACATGGGCATGCCTAGTACCTGTATGTATGTTATCCGTCTCAAAGCCGGGACCCGAGAGTTCACCAAAAAGAATGTTCAGTGTGTCAGCGGCAGGTTGGGGACCAAGACAATTTATTCAAAATTAATCACCATACAAAAAAGCTTAGCCATGAAGGGATCCACTGTAATTCCAATCGCGAACCATGCTACAGATACTGGCTACTGACGCGCCTATTCAAATGTCTCACCGCCCCATTCCATCGCGTGACATTTGCCGACTTCTGGTTTGCCGATCAACTCAATTCGCTCGTGGTCTGCTTCCTCGACTTCGGCTTTTTCGTCTGTTTCTATTCGAGGGAGGCGATGTATTTCGGCGAACATGTCGTTGATTTCTATGACTCGGATAAAATTGCTCACGCAAACGGAACTGAGGCGAATTTAACGCAATCTTTGATCCAAGAAGTGCATTCAGTGAACGGTGACTATTGTCTCGATCCGAGATACGCTCTGTGGCGGCCCCTCATCACAGTCATACCACCGATGTCAAGACTGTTGCAGTGCTTGCGCAGGTTGGGGAAGGGATAGAGTGTGTTGGGGACTGATTGGCACTGCTGTCGCAGTATACCGCAGTTAAAATGTTAGTTGAGCTTAGTGTCCGTCATCAAAGCTCGTGATCCGCTGCTGCCTTGGCCATGTAAACTTTTTACAGCCGGAATATAACGAGATCTACTGATGTTTGTACTACGTGAGTAAGAGTTTGTATTTCCCAGTTGCGGGGAAATTTTACGCTGGAGAACATCACTATCACAGCTATAGTACCATCTGGTTACCTTCGAAATGTGTTCATGACCAGGGCAAGACCAGGCCCATGTATAGCATCAAGTCCGAGGCTTAAAGCTCCATTTGTTCATCAGTATTCGTCGCCAATGTAACCAACCATTTGAACGTCGAATTTATAGCGATTTTTACAAATCAATAAAAATTCCTGATCGCAGGTTCCGCGACGCAAAATTCAGCGACGCGCATCCGCACCTGACAAACGCAGGCAAATACTCAACGTCATTGTTCATCATCGCAGTCGGCACTGTGCATGCAATTCACGCAAAGAACCACTCGCAACTCAACTATTTCGAGAATGCTTGGCTCTATGCCAAGATTGTGTGCTATGTTGTCAGCTTCTGCTACACCTACGCCTGGGATTTGTGGATGGACTGGGGTCTTATGGAACCGAGGTAATCGTTAGTATTTCAGCACTTTTGCACTGGGTTAAAGTTAGCAGCGTTAGTGAATCCCATCCCAATACAAGTCCCTCAATCTGAAAAACGTCTCGGGGAGCGAAGGCGCAGGACGGATGAGAGTCGATCATCAAGCTTGACACCGACCGAATGAAGACGGGAGGGGGTTGACCGGTTTAGCAAGCAATTTAGACCATTGAATTGCAAAGGGGCCACAATGCCGCACACTTCACTGAAGATGCCTGCCAGACCGCCCCGTTCCGTTCCAGTCACGGCCTTCTTGCGCCGCAGCTGATCTACAGCAAGACCTGGTACTACTACTTTGCAATAATCAGCAATGGAGTGTTGCGACTGAGTTGGGCGCTCAACATCACGCTGTCTGCTGCCGATATAACGTCGAAACGCAAGGGACTTGAAGGTTGTACACTCTAGCTTCTTTATTGTCACCACAGATTATGTAAGTGCATTTTTTAATGGGTTTTTGCCCCCCTCAATTTGCTATAGATTGTCCCTTTATGCAGAGAGTATTCTTTATAGTAGAGAAAGCACCGGGCCCCGATCGCGTCAACATACAAGGTTGACACTACTAAACCAGATACACACATGATTGAGCGACAATTGATTCAAAAGAGCAAATTTCAACGGTCACTGAATGCATTTTTCATTGCATACAGCATTTGACAGGTGTTCTCACGACGGATTTGTTGTTGTGCATCACCGGTCTGTTGGAGTGTTTTCGACGATTTATATGGAACTTCTTGCGGTTGGAGAACGAGCATTGGAATAATTGTGGAAAATTCAGAGAGGTTACCATGATCCGGTTTTCTTGATCTACACAATTGTTCATTTCCAAAAAATTATGATAGAATTCAGGTACGTGACATTTCGCTGAAACCGATTCGCAAAGAGGACCTGGAGCAACTGCTTGAAAGAATGGATCAGGAAGACGGCGTGACGCACAGGCAAGTGTTTTGGTGTTCACTCTGTGATGTTTCAAATGCGTTGGTATTGTACGTTTTCCTGAAAAGTGAACACATTTGTGACCGCGCGATGCGCGATTAGTTTGCGCGCGTAATGCGTTCCGGACACTCCGATTTTGTCCCTCGTGTTCGGCCGTCGCATGCGTGGTATACATCTACGAAAGAATAGGTTAAGGCCACTTTATGTATACTCTGTCTCGTTGCGGTAAAAGCAACATCGCGCATGAGCCAATCAACGTGCGAGAAAATGTTGCGTGCATCGCTGCGTGTATACAGTACCGGGTGCAATTCTAGGCTGAAAGTTGAAGTCGCGTGCACGCGCGTGCACGCGCGTGCGAAACAGTGCAAAGTATAGGCAAAAGTCGAAGTAACTTCGCGTGCACGCACGTGCACGCGCGTGCACGCGAAGTTTTGCGCGTGCGCTGGCGTGCGCTCCCTATGTTTTAGCACTAGGAAGTCGCGTGCACGCGACTTCAACTTTCAGCCTAGAATTGCACCCGGAACTGTACATGACTTGTATGCACTCGATCTGTGATCCGTGATAAATCTGAGCACCGGTACTCAACACCGTGCAAAAAACTTTTTTCTTCAAGAATTCGCTTATGAGCGCCATCGCCTGTTTTGCCTAGCCCTGCTGGTACATACACTCATCATATTCACAAGGGATGATACAACTCGTTTTCAGAGGCGCTCAGTTGAAACAGCGCAAGAAAGCAGCAGCGAAGCCCGTGATCGAGCACGCAAAGAGAAAAATCGGCAAGATGTCGCTGACGGGAGTGAAAATTTCGAACAGCGATCGAAACTTGGATGTCAAGCGAATGGAGACGGAGACACAGCCGACAAACATCGACTTCGTCAAGAAAACATCGCGCAGGTCCGTTTATGCACTTCGTGGCACAGGCTGATGTGCTGTTTTACGCGAGCATAAAACCAGCGCGAGCGTCTTGTTGGGTCAAGTGCAACCATATGGTGCACTCGCACTGACGATGGCTTGATACACTTTCTGTAAAGGCCGGTCGTAACGTACAAACGAAAAGCGCATTTCAGTTGACGCTGCGACCAATTGCAGCAACCGTGGTGCGTTTCGTGGACGTGGTGTACCGCACGCGAACAAAATAGTCGAAATCACAACTGCTGTGCAAAGTTGTGCCCTTAAGGCTTGACGATGTTTCAGCATCTCAGCTCATGTCGTCAAGTTTCAAATGGACCAAGTTGATGAGCCCATGAACGTTGATCACACGACGACGACATCCTCCTCGACTGTGACGAGTTGAACAGAAAGATATCAGAACGGTTGTAGTTGGGGTGAAAAAAGTGCCAAGAAATTTTCTTACTTTCGGTATATATATTGATACATAACATTATCATAAGTTTGTGATGGGCACTTCATCTCACGTGTACATTGCATCTCCCACAGGGTATTACGTTGGTACATTATTCTGAAGAGACCAATGGTTTTTGAACAAATCCAAAAGCAGGTAGTAAACGTGCAACGAACGGAACTGAAGCTGCAGTGTAAATACATATTGTTTTATAGTACATTTTCGTTTGATGGCTCTGATGTGCCCAGTTTCGAAAGACAATGCGTTACTTGCTATTCTTACGGCATTGAGGCCACGGCCACAGCTGTTGTGTAGCACCTGTGATACCGAAGAAATCAACAGTAATCATATTGTGATAAATTGCTTTATTACTTAGAATTAAAATTGCGTGGCGTGTGAAACGTAAAACTCAATTAAAATTTTTTAAATTTTAGAATAAATAGGTTACACCAGATTGTCGCGGCCCACAACCACAAATAAATAAAATGCTCAGAATTTCATAAGAAACAAGATGTGTTTAACGTGCAAAGAACGTGGCTTTGAGATCATGAGTGAAGCAAACACATAAGCGAAAATTCCGAAACACTGCCATATGTGCATACAGTTTCACATTATTTCACGTTCCTTCCCAGTCCCAGTTTGCCGGTTTGAAACTTGTTCAACAACAATTTGCGCGCCAATTCAAATCTCTCAGCTCGACCCGCATCTGGATCGGGCGGCAGTTGGCGCTGTTTTGGTGATGTTTCACTGACTTGTTCCTTATCATAGACCCGCACTCGATGTCCAACCTGGCCAATGTCACCAAAATGCCTTAAAGGCACTCCTTGAGGACCGTGACCTGGATCATCGAGGTCCAGGCCTGCGTCACGTGATCCTCCATCAGGCGAATTAGCCCCACTCGAATCGTGCTCATTTTCCTTCATTTTCTTTTTGTATTCGAAATAATAGTTTGGTGGGGCGGGGATGTACTTTCGAAAGTCTTGTGGTTCGCTACGTGCATCGTCATCATCAGAGCAATCATGTTGCTGCATTGCACTGGCCACACATGTGATGTCAACAGCTGCAAAATGAAAACGCATTATTTTTGCATGTAAATTTCTGCGTTGTCCGGAAATATTTCCGGAGTCCGGAAATGTTTTGTATTTTTGTATGCAAATTATTTCTGGGTTCTGGATTCTGGATTTAACCTTAGTTCGCCCTTAGAATGCTACATACTGATTTTTAGTCCAAAGTCTGTCGTTAACCTCTCAAAGTTGCAAAAATTACTCTTAGTGACCTCAACCGTCTCGTCAATTTATGTGACCTCACCATAAAGAACTATTGGGTTTGACAGACCCAAGCACAGGTCTCGTTAGATCACCAGGTGTGATACTGCAACCTTTGCATTTTCACGCATTACGGTTTTACGGGCGCAACTTTGATTCCGTATATCTGTTGCAGTTCTAATATACTGACGATGCCCCGCTACACCCACTGTACCTGAATATGCCTGTCCCACCCTGAGTGCGCGCATGGTGCATTGCTGTGCGGCGGTGCCGATGGCGAAATGTGCAGCAGCAGATGAAACATCACCGGGCATGTTAGCCATAGATGTGGCTGCGTCGGCACCCAGATAGAAACGTACTACGATTATGGATAGATTCTCGGTGTAGCCGTACGCTTGTGCCATGTCCTGAAATAAGGTGGAAGAAAACGTCAACAAAAACGGCCCCCAGTCATCCGTCTTTTTGTGGCATGATCGGAATCCGCCCTGTTCGGTCACTAGAATATCCACCAGAGAGGTGTAATGGCAGATTGTGGGCGTGAAAATAACGTATCCCAAAAAATATTCAATTTGCTTGATTGTTTTGCTCAATTGTTCAACGCAAGATAGTTCATGCGGTCATAACGACACGACACTTATACTATACATAGGCATACGGGTCGCCCAGCAGCCAGCAGTGTTTACAGCCAATCAGCGCGTGCTGTACGAAACGGTTGTTTCCTGCCCACCACGATCCAGCAAGCTGATTGGCTGCTGCTCATACGACGCTATTATTGTTTCCGCAAACTGGCTGGGCCTGCTTAGTTGTCTGACCATTATTATGAACATACAGAAGGTACCGATGTAAGATCAATGTGTTCATGCGCAGTATCAAAAGATGCTGCGGGTCAAAAAAATGTAAGACTACTATTTGTAGTCTCCGCAACGTTAATAAAACCATCACTTGCTAATACTATTTGTAGTTTGTGTGAAACATCCCTCCGGCTCGTGCATTGAGCGCACGTGCAGCGCACACACATGCTGGGTCAAATAGAGAGTCATACTGTACTTTGTATATGGTTAAGTTGTACAGCAACGCAGTCCTGCATGTCAAAAAATAGTTACCGTCGAAATCGAAATGTGTTCATGACCAGGGCAAGGCCGCCGGAGCCGGACCTGAGTATAGCATCAAGTTCGAGGCTGGTAGGACTCCATTTGTTGATCACCATTTGTCGCCAATGAAACCAACCATTTTAACGCTAATTTAAAGCAACTTTTACAATTGAATAAAAATTCCTGATCACAGGTACCGCGACGCGCATCCGCACCTGACAAACGCAGGCAAATACTCAACGTCATTGTTCATCATCGCAGTCGGCACTGTGCATGCCATTCACGCAAAAAACCACTCGCAACTCAATTATTTCGAGAATCCTTGGCTCTATGCCAAGATTGTGTGCTATGTTGTCAGCTTCTGTTACACCTACGCCTGGGATTTGTGGATGGACTGGGGTCTTATGGAACCGAGGTAATGGTTTGTATTTCAGAACTTTTGCACTGGGTTAAAGTTAGCAGCGTTAGTGAATCCCATCCCAATGCAAGTCCATAAATCTGAAAAAGTCTCGGAACGAAGGCGCAGGACGGATGAGAGTCGATCATCGAGCTTGACACCGACCGAATGAAGACGGGAGGCAGTTGACTGGTTGGAAATCCCGTATACCACGTCCAAGCATTTTAGACCATTGAATTGCAAAGGGGCCACAATGCCGGAAACTTCACTGAAGATGCCTGCCAGACCACCCCGTTCCGTTCCAGTCATGGCCTTCTTGCGCCGCAGCTGATCTACAGCAAGACCTGGTACTACTACTTTGCAATAATCAGCAATGGAGTGTTGCGACCGAGTTGGGCGCTCAACATCACGCTGTCTGCTGCCGATATAACGTCGAAACGCAAGGGACTTGAAGGTTGTACAGTCTAGCTGTTTTATTGTCACCACACATTATGTAAGTGCATCTTTTTGATGGGTTTTTGACCCCCCCCCAATAATTTGCTGTAGGTTGTCCCTTTATACAGAAAGTATTCTTTATGTTACCGAAAGCACAAGGCCCCGATCGCGTCTTTGCTCATATCGGCTGCTGCTCATGCTCATATGACGCCATTGTTGTTTCCGCAAACTGGCTGGCTCTGCTTAGTTGTCTGACCATTATTATGAACATAGGTACCGATGTAAGAGCAATGTGTTCATGCGCAGTATCAAAAGATGCTGCGGGTCAAAAAAATTTATTGACCACTCCACAATTGTTTGTGGTCTCCGCATTGTATGTGTATTATAAAACCATCACTTGCTAACTCTATTTGTAGTTTGTGTGAAACATCCCTCCGGCTCGTGCATTGAGCGCACGTGCAGCGCACACACATGCTGGGTCAAATAGAGAGTCATACTGTATAGTCCGTCCACCAGCTCATGGCACTTTGTGTTGCTGCCGGCTGGTTTGGTCCCTTCCTCCACGTTCTAATGAAAGAGAAATTGAGTGTGAGCGATTTTGCAAAAAACTAAAAAAAATAATAAAATGTGTCGAAAACAATTGAATTCGATCAAATTTAAAATTAAATTAAATTAAAACCTATAAAACACGTCGATTTCATAAAGAAAGCAATTTAGGAGCAAAAATAATTTCTTTCGGAAACTCAATTTCTCTTTCATTAGAACGTGGAGGAAGGGAACAAGTCGGCCAGCAGCAACACAAAGTGCCATGAGCTGGTGGATGGACTATACTTTGTATATGGTTAAGTTGCACAGCAACGCAGTGCTGCACGTCAAAAAATAGTTAATCGAAATTTTCGCAAAAAAATCTTGACGATAATGCCACCACGTGTTTCATATTGGAATTGGTATAGTCTTCGTCAAACACCCACTGTCATCGTGGCTTGTATGCGAGGGTGACCACGTTGAGAACCACTCCGTGACGAATGTGTTTGGAGGACATATATTTCGGTCTCGAATCTATCGCTACGGCTGTGAGCAGATAAACGCGGAATGCGGAAATTGGTTAGCAGATAAACGCGGAATGGCAGACTTCTGCATTCCGCATTCCGCGTTTATCTGCTAACCTTTGTGGAATGGTGCGTATAGTCCGTCCACCAGCTCATGGCACTTTGTGTTGCTGCTGGCTGGTTTGTTCCCTTCCTCCACGTTCTAATGAAAGAGAAATTGCGTGTGAGCGATTTTGCAAAAAAAACTGAAAAAATAATAATACGTGTCGAAAACGATTGAATTCGATCAAATTTAAAATTAAATTAAATTAAAATCTATAAAACACGTCGATTTCATAAAAACAGCAATTTAGGAGCAAAAATAATTTTTTCTGAAACTCAATTTCTCTTTCATTAGAATGTGGAGGAAGGGAACAAACCAGCCAGCAGCAAAACAAAGTGCCATGAGCTGGTGGACGGACTATACTTGGGTGACGATGACAGCTTCCAGCGTGCTGACCTCAAAATTTGCGTGTTAACGCAAACAGCAACTGAGAGGTTTGACCAAAAACATAAATTTACTTGCAGAAATGCAGAATTCCGCAAAGGTTAGCAGATAAACGCGGAATGCGGAATGCAGAAATCTGCCATTCCGCGTTTATCTGCTCACAGCCTACAGAGGATGTTGTTTATGGTGATTGAATGAGCCTGCCAGATCGTGTC
This sequence comes from Rhynchonema sp. JSB1_4, assembly GCA_030248065.1. Classification (NCBI taxonomy): domain Eukaryota; kingdom Metazoa; phylum Nematoda; class Chromadorea; order Monhysterida; family Xyalidae; genus Rhynchonema; species Rhynchonema sp. JSB1_4. The sequence continues at coordinate 120,694 of JASAMV010006330.1, forward strand.
ACGAAAAACGGCAGACTGCTGCTTGTGAGCATTACGAACCTGCAGATGTTTCGCGGCGAGCACACAATTCTCAATGGGTCTGACACGTCTGATTGCCTCGGTGTGCGACATGACTTGCCAGAGGCCGTGATTGGCCACAATCATGAACTCATCCGATGGCAATAGATCAATGTGCTGCACATGGGGGCTCGGGATGACGCTCGGGTATTGGAAGGCACAACCAAGTTGACGACTGCACACCGACACCCCGTTGATGTCGTTCGACTGCAAATGCAAACGGCCAATATTGCGCGTGTTTAGGGTTGCGCTCTTCGATCTGTTCATTACTATTCTTGCAAGTGTACCTCAACTCCTTACGTAATCTATGCCGACTTGTAATCACTTCTGTTTGAAACCAGTGAGATCACCAAATAAAACTGGGGCCATCACAAGATTGTGGAACCCTATATGTATGAATAGTGTGATCGAAAAAAACACCGACAAGCTGCTTACGTTTGGCCAAATTGGAAACAAATTTAGAATTAGTGTCAATTGCTGGCAAGTATCCAAAAATCTTTGATTTGTCTGCTGCCCAGGCTTGAGTATATTACAGTGGTCAACTCAAGTGGTCAAATCACTTCGTCAACGCACTTTGCAGAGTCGGTCAACCCATTCCCGAATGCCATGTACGTATTATTTCTCACGCTCACTCGGGGGTGCTGTCAGTTGACGAAGTGATTTGACCCCTTGAGTTGACCACTGCAATATCAGCTTCTGTCCACAAGCAAGCACACACCGTAGCCAGGTGTTTTCTTTGACCAGCCAGTGCACGGGGAATTCACCAAGCAGAACACTGATGATTTACTAGTGCTATAAAACAGCATATTGAACAAGCATACTGAAAACCCTTAGAAATAAGGGCATGATAACAAAGGTGATTTTTTGGTGGGCAGGACACCTTGGTGTGCTGCGTTGGTAAGCAAATTCGCATGATAGGATCTTACTATGTTTTGCGGGTTACCACCAATTGGCCATAGTTATTTATCATTGAGACAGCAGAAGTTCAAAGATTATTTCCACGAAAACATTGCAGAACTAATGTAGCACGCAGCGCATCAGCGCCATAATGTGCTATAAGTACCTACAGTGCAGCATCAAGTGTAAAAACATTGATATTGTACGAAAGCAACCAATTGTTTTTCAATTTTCAGTTCAGATCACATCGTAGATCGTTGATGTAATCATTTTCGCTTTCCTTGGTGAAATATCAAAGGTGCTATGTACGGGAAAAGCAGTTTCTTTGTGAAACGGCTTGTCAAAGAATTATTTATCAAATCAAACTTCAAAGTTTAATCAAACATGTGCTATAGCGTTTTTAGTCGCATTTTAACTAGCTATGAAACATCAACAAAATACCTGTGGTTGAGAGACTGTAAACAAACAAAATAAAAATGAGTATCAAAGCACTACCACATCATATAACAATCTAGGTTTAATCGAAAAAAGCAGAAAATTAATTCACAAAAATGATGTACACGTATCTACTTGCCGTAAAGTTGGTATCATTCGCGCGCAATCAAGAATCTTTATTGGAGTTTTGTAACACCTGCCATGAAACATCTATTGTACGTAAGTCACACAAGACGTATGATAATGAGTGGAATACACCTTGCAGTTTCCGAAGAACCTGCCTACAAATAATTATCATCTGACAGTCTAAGCTGCCAGATGTGTATCAAACTTGGTGCACGTAAAAGTTAGCTTTGTCTTATATAGCACACGTAAAACATCAGTCACATTCAACAGATGGATCGTGGACCAGTGCACAAATAGTGAACTGGTGAGCAACACATAACGTTAGATATGTACATAACGCCACATCACAGGTAGGTAACATGACAGTTTTTGACGAGCTGTTTCTGTGCCATATATGAAACATCAGCATAGCGAAAAAACATCGAGACAATTTATTTGAGACAATGACGAATTTTTTTTCTGCACATGAACTGCGTACGGCCTACCATTTACGTAGTGACTTTCTGAGGAAACTGTGCTCTACGTACAGTGATGAAGAATGCCAGCTGCCGATTTATTTTTATTTTATTTTAAATTTGATCGAATTCAATCTTTTTCGATACATTTTGTTATTTTTTTAAGTTTTTTTTTCAAAATCGGTTACACTCAATTTCTCTTTCATTAGAACGTGAAGGAAGGGAACAAACCAGCCAGCACCAACACAAAGTGCCATGAGCTGGTGGACGGGCTATACATACCACCCGAGTGCAGCGCAGTTTGAGCTGCAAACCAAAAAATATATTATTGGTCCCAGGACATTAGGGTCCACGTAACATTTCGGTCCGTTACGGTCACCATAACAAGTGTTTATGTATCATGTATGAAACATCAGATAAACGTTTAGCAGTTGCAGCAAGGAGTTTGCTGTGCTGCATCCCAAATAATAAACTAATCTGACTTGGATCGGACTAGGACTCTAACGATGATTATTTTCTAGTTCCTCCTGTGGAACATGAGATACAATATGCAGCACGGGCGTGTGCTGCAGGCCAAAGATTTGTAAGTAGTATAGGGAGGGTTTATGACCCATATGTTTAACACATCGAGGGCCGCAGATTTCAATTTATCGTTCCGTTGAAACATCAGCTGTGCAACACAAAATGCTGTGCTGCATGTCGAATTTTGTAAGTAGTATATAAGGCGCTCGACCCATAACGTGCATAAACAGCGAGCTTTTTTTATACGTGAGGGTTAAAACATCGATTTCAAATGCTGACCGTTTCGAAGGCCAATTAAAATTTGTTTTTGCGTCCACGGTGAACGACGGTAATTAGCCCCATGTGTGACAAGAAAGCGTCCCTCTTATGCTGTTCTCTGAATGTGTTTTGTGGCCGTGTGTTGTTTCTTTCGCAAAATGTTCGTAAAAACGTCTCTCTTATATTCCATACATAAAACATCAAGGGCAACCAAAAGTTTTTTTGAGACATAAAAACTTGTAGGTGGGTTTGTACCAAAAAAAGTTGACTGATGATCAAAGTCACACACAAATATAGTTTGGTCGGGAAGAAATATTTTGGTAATAATGTACATATGTATAGGTATGTACTTTTTGCCCACTCAATACACGCCAGTAGGATTTCGCAGATATATTTTATTCTAAGAAGGAAATATGCCCGGGCATAAACCAAGGATATGCCGCCTCATGAAACTGCATAAAAGTTCGATACGGGAAAAGCTTGGATTTCGAAGTTCGAACTTCACACTGTAGGCAAAGTCTGTATTTAGCATATTGTAGGGGACGCAGGGGGATGATATTTTGTGGGGGCCTAGAAGACTTACGCCGCACGTGTGTAAGTTTGAGCTTCTCAACTAATGTTTTGGTGAAATGGTAGGACTGCGCATTTTTGAACTCGCGCAATGCAAAGAATGCTGCAGATGTCGCTTAGCACTACCGTGCTACAACCCAGATAACACTGATGCAACATCATGTAAAATAGTGCTGAGTGTTGCAAACAGAACAAGCGGAAAAAGTACTTTTGTCAGTTTCCAAGTTGATTCGTACACTTTTATTTGAAGTGCAGATAATAACAGAACTGCCGACAACATCATAACTGCAAGTCAAAAAATCTAAGCAGCAGCCCAGTGCCGCAAATCCCAAGGCCCCGTGAAACACGAGGAGTTCGTTTGTTTGGAAACGCTGAGTTCTGCAATACAAAATGAAGACAACCCAAACTGCAGTTAAACATGTATAACTGCAAGTCAAAAAATCAATTTAGCAGCACATCAGTGCCCCTAAAATCCTATAGTTCGAAATGTGGCGACAATGCCATTTTATAGATGCTGGGAAACATCAGGAGCTGGCTGGCTCGTCTGCAAACGCTGAATGAAACATGGAACAGAACAGAAATCTAGTATTTTGCTGAGGATTTAGTTTAAACCCTGGTTGACATCAAGAACGCACATTATGTTTGACAAAATTTATGAGGGCGCTACACATGGGCGTATATACATCTACATCATCGTTTCTCAAAGCAATTTACAGGCAAAAAGATGTTTCACACACTTGGAGCTATTCAGCGAGGCACCACCAAATTACATATACAGTAAGTGAGAGCGTGCATCTTTCAGGCCACTCTATACTTTGTCTCGTTGCGATACACGCAAGAATTTCTGACGCTCTGATTGGCTGTTGGTCGCGCATGAGCCAATCAACGCGCGAGGAAATGTTGCGAGTATCGCAACGAGACAAAGTGTAAAGTGGCCTTTCCAATAACACAAAATAATCAACGTGTCATTTTGGTCCTCTGCAAATGTCCTTGTAAAACAGGCCACACAACAGCACACATCACATTGCAGGCACCAGGGTTGGGGTCGGTCGGTCGGTTGAGTTGGCTTAGCCCCAACCAAAATGTTTTCATTACATCGTTCCGTGAAACCTCAGTCAGCTGACCGACAGTGTCTTTACAGCACACGGGTCGTCTGGCTGCTGCTTCACATTGGTTTCTGTTGTGTGTTACTTAAAACCGCGTGAGCAAAGTTTCAAGAGCAGCACAATGAAGAAAAACAACCCGATCAACCGCGCCCACCTCCGTGACAATAGCGCCACATTTCCTCAATCTCTCGTATTCCTGCTGCCAACCGGGCTGTTCACCGGCCAGGGTGTGTTTCTGTGTCAACACCAACGACCGGCCGCGACGACACAACACAATCTCGCTGTGACCGATATTGGCGATGTTGAGTCTGTCGTTTGGAGGGAATGGTTGTGTGCTGATTATTGCCATTCATAAGTGAATTGGGTCTCTTTTGGAGCTATGTAAAAGCATTGTGACAAGATGTGAGATCAGATGAAGAGTTTCATGAATCGTAAAACAGCCCCAAAAACTGCGTGTGCAAACCACTGCAAAGTGGTGTTGCACATTGGCGTTTTGTGAACATAAGATTCAGTGTAGAAAGTCTGACTTTATTTTTTCAGGTTTATCTCACATTCTCCCTTCATGCGCATCCATGCGGCTCTTACATGATGCGTTTGATATGGGCAGCTGCAATATTCGTGTTATCATGCCCATCAGTGGCTTGCCAGTGCCCATAAAAAGCTGATGTCACATGCCCAAACAAAATCAATCAATCAACATTCTGTCATTGAAACATCACACCTGTACGCATCGCCCCCGACATTCTGCACAATGTGGCACATCGCAATCGATGCACCCAATTTCTGTCCGACTGCCTCCAGCCTCATGTGCGCATCCAACATGGCGTATTTCACATATTGACGATCAGACCACACATCAGAGTGTTGTTGCTTTTGCGATTCGTGTCTGAACGAAATGGTAGTGAAATAATAGCCGATGTCAAACACGGTGGTCGTGATCTGGGTGGTGCACTAATCACGAACTTTTTTGCATAAGGATATTTACAGGTGCCATCAAATTTTGATCAGCGTAAAAGTTGCATATCTTGAGTATCAACACCTTTAGGAATGCACGGTGTGTATATAGGTGCACAATTAAAAATTTTTCTATCGCACCTAAGCAGATCAGCAATGCATTCAGCGACCACGAGCGGGATGTCGTTGTTCAGTCCTCCGTCCACTAAAGTGAACAACGCTCCTCGATTAGGTTGAGTGGAGGAACAGACAAATGAACTGCGCCGCACTTGTTGGATGCACAATCTGGAAAATCAATACAGTGCAGTCTCTTTACAGTGACAGACTGAAGCCCGTTGGTCCAAAGACCTTATGCTGGCTGAAAGCTGCGCATCTGGAATCATCGTAAAAATTCAGAATATTCTATGACGGGAGAGAGCAAATAAAAAAAAAAAAACAAACCCAAAACAAACCACAAAAACACCCCAACAACATTAAAAAAAAACCAAAAAAAAAAAAAAAACAAAAAAAACCAAAAAAAAAACCCAAAAAAAAACAAAATATGTACTTGTTGCGATCGCCACTGGTCTCACTGAACCCGACCCGCCACGGTGTGTCAGTGGTGCGCCCCGCATCCTCAGTGTCTGTTGCACCACCCATTGATGAGCCAGAATGTGCTGACGAGGCTCCACTGTCGTAACCCATCTGCACCAAAGATACCAGACGCTCGGGTTGTCTGCAAAATTTGGAAACTTTGTGATTCTGACTGTAATGTATTCTGTATGGCGGCCTACTTTATAGTGAATGAATGATGTTTTTGGCTATTGACCATCTATGCAGTGAATATTCTCTTTGGTAACAAGAAATTGTCGGTTCTGCGAGGAGAGCACGCTGTTGTGTCATTTCAGAGACTGCATAAGTCCCTTCACTGTACACTCACTGTTGGGGCGAGAGTTTGTTCAGTGCCGGGTTGCATGACAGATCCAGATGTTTCAGCACCCCAGTCTGCATTAGTGCATCGAGGTTGACACTCTCCAGACAATTGTTGGCGGCATCCAGGACCTATAAATGGCAATTGCAACTGTCAGTGGTTCGGAACGATACCTTCGGGTAGATCCCCAAAACAGGGTGATCCGTCCGGTCTGGTCTTGCACTGGTGACGTCACTTTCTTGTTTCTAGATTTTGTCATGCCATTAATTTTGACCAGCGTAAAAGTTCTTCCCACTGCTAATAAACAACTTTCACACGAATCGGATATAGTGCAATCAGTACCTGTGTGTACATAAATCTCGAAATAGGAACAAGTCACGTGACCAGTGCAAGACCGGACAAATTACCGACCTTGTACTATACACCGATCCAAGACTACGATTATTAAAGGTATCCCTACCTTCAATCGTTTCAAACTGTCCAAGCAGCTGATGTCTCTCAAGCAGTTTGAATGCATCAACAACGTGCTCAGATCTGGCAGTCTGCCAATGGATGTGGGCAATTGATCGATGCGATTGCCACTCAGATTGAGTCGCTCCAAACATTGTAGCTGCTCAAACGCACTGAAAGTTGTTTCGTTCGTTGGTTATCATTCCCGACCTCTTCTGATATGCGGTGCACCAGGTCATCGTCATTGTCAATGCAGCACAGATGGCCGTTCATGAAGCAAAAGTGTATACTGTATGCCATTTGTCTTTATCACAGTGTAAATTGTTTCTGCGCTTGTGCAAACGTGCGATCGCACAAAGTTTGTCAACACCAACGGGCATGATACAACAAATCATTTTGGTCAAAACAGGAGAAAGATGCGCGAAACATAATTGGAGACCTGTAATCCAAGGTGCGAATTCGGTTATAAGCCAAGTCGAGCACTTTCAGTCGCTTGTAACCGGCAATCACCCTAATGCACGCATCATCCAGGCAATTGGCCGTGAGCACAAGATGTTGTACTTTGTTTAGGTCTTGGAAGGGGTTCAGTGGGGGCAGGTAGGTCAGGAAATTCTGCGCCATGTTCAGTTCGCGAAGTCTGCAAATGCGTACGAAGGAAGTTGTTGTTAATTTGTGCGAGTCTTTTAATTTTATTGTTTGCCGATGGCACGGGCGGCCAAGAGAATGTTGACGAAGCAAAGTACTACCAACATCTACGCACCATGCAATGCAATGTGTGAGACATTTTCACTTCCACGGTCTCGCACGATTGATGCGTGCATTT